>VXBU01009944.1:569479-746201 GCA_013400315.1 Bombycilla garrulus | reverse complement strand
ATGATTGCATGAATTGGAATTTAGAGATAAGTAATCAATTTGTTTACTGCAGATGAGATGATTTGATAGAATCATAAGATTCCCTCTTATTATAGACCTCTATTAATCTACTCTGAATTCTAAACATGTGAACAAGCCATCACTTCTTTTATTTTTAACAGGTCTGAATGAAAAACATAAATATTTTAAAGAAACTGTCTTAGAAGATACCTTTGCTTCTGTTTTAAACCTAGAGGTATTTTTTGCATGTTGAGAATCCATTAAATATCAATTTACATTGATATAAATGAAATAATGTAAAAGTTGTATTTATGAATGTTTATAAAAGCTTTCTTTTTACATTTCTCAATAACTTCACCTTTTTGTGTGATTGATACAACAGATGTGTGCAGACCAAAAGCTGAAGGCATAACCAGCTATATTGCCTAGTCTAGGATCACTCCTTTGAATATTTTATCTGTTAAAATTTGAATTTTGCTCAGATTTAACTCTTTATATCTGTTTAATCTCTTAGATCCCATAAATGCCCAGGTACAAAAAATGGACGCATGGCACAAGCCATGAGACAGGAAAAGCACACATCCCACTCTAAAATTGGTGGGGAGAGATGTAATATTTTTTAGTGGAAATCACCCTTGCATCATGATGTAATAGAACTTCCTGACAAAAATTAACATTTAACTTTGTCAGCTTTTATCTGCAGACTCTTGTGGATTTATGTGGTTCTGATGGCATCTGCCATTCACTACTGTTACTGGAAAAGCTCAGAAGTGACAGAATTGGTTTTATTTGGTCTATATTTGAATCAATTATCAGCAGAAAGGCTGCACTGGCCAGAGATCATTCACTGAAGTCTGTCCCAAAGCAGAAGTGCTGTACAGGAAATGAAAAGGAGTAGGCCTTCACTACTCACTAACTTTTTCTCTATTTGGTAAATAAAATTTAGTTCTACATTTAAATGTACAAGTGCTCAGACATTTCATTTTTTCTTTAAAAGATAATTTTATTTCAGTTAATTTTCAACTTCTAAATGTCCTGTAAATCACCTAACAGAGCAGAAGAGGTACTTTCAGAGAGTGATTCACCCTCACGATAGGAAGATTTCTAAAATAGCTTGGATTAAATTACCATATGAAATAATCTATCAATTTATATTGCACTGTGGATCTGATTTAATGATGAGACTGGGCAACAAAGATCATCATATATGTTAAATGGCCTCTAATCCTAAATGGGATGAAGCACATGCAAGCTCCTGAAAAAGTAAGCATTTGTCACTTCTTCTGGAAGGAAGTCATCCCAGAAACTCTGATTAACCAGTCTGGATAAAATTATTTCCATGACATTTTTAACTGCCTTTCTCAGTTCACATAAAACAAATTCCCTTTCAGCATTTTTATTTCAATGGGAAGCTGGATCTCATCAGCTTTACTTCAGTTGTAAATCGCAAGTGATTTTAGCACTTTCATCCCCATTTTTTTTTCTCTTCAGTCCCACTACTTAGCTTTAAGTCATGCTTCTGTATGGAGAAATAAAAAACCAACAAAGATTGGGTAGATGTCATTTTCAGGCATCCAACAGATATTGGTAGTTAGAACTGATTGAAAATTATAGAAAAATGAACCATTTTTTTTCTTCAAAATATAAGAAACATATCTATTTCAAAATATCTGTTTTAATTTAAAAAAAAGGAAATGTCTTAACCAAAAAAAAGCTGATAAAATAAAAGGTTTGAAAAAAAGATTATATAAGATATATTTAAATACCCACAGAAAAAGGAGAAAACTCATCTGGGGAGAAAAAACATAGGTAATCTCTTAACAGAAAATATTTCAGTCAGTTCTAATTGCAATATTTGTATCTTTGCTTTTCCAGCAAAGTGCTTTGCATTTTGGAGTCACTAGATATAAAATGCATCCTGTTAAAGAAATATATTCAATATATATTCTGAATATGTATATGAACATATGCAGAAATATATATACCACAGGCTTCATTTACCTTCCTTTGTGATGATAGGCTGGACGTTGCTTTCAATTATGTTAATTTCTGAAAATATAGAAAATGGAATATACAGTGCATTCCATTCTTACAGTTTCTATGAGGCAACGATCAGTTCAATTTGGTCTGCTCATAAGGATGTGGATAAAATCATAGATATTAATAGGTTGAATAGCAGCTCAAAAGGATCTAGAGTATGAATCTTGGTTCTGGTTATGAAATGATGATCCACTTAGATCACCTGCAAATAGAATTTGTTGATATAGTATTTGCCTTTGAGTCTTATGAAACCTGTGGGTCATGGTACCCGTGATGATGTATGCTATATAACAGAGAGGGCTTGTACAATCACCCACACAAAGCTTTGCACAATTTTCTGTCATGCCTGAGTATTGCCTTTCCATTAGGGAGCTGATCAGGCACACACAGGAAACCTTCTGGCATTCAGAACTATAGATAGAACATCACAGAAAATATGCCATTGGGAGATCAAGTCGTCCCTCTACACCCAGGACGGACTCAAGTATTCATTGAACACCTCTGATAGTGATTTGACTCATACCCATCCACTGGAGAAGCCCACACTGATAGAGGTGCCAGCCTTCCTAGTCTTTCATTCAACTAACTACAGCTACAGCTTTCTAGATATCTACCTGACTTCTCTAATTTAATTTTTGCAGGCATTTCTTCCTGGGCTACTCTCACTGACCATGGGAGGTAGAATCATATAATATCTAAAGTTGGAAGAGATGCACAGGGATCATTAAGTCCAATTTCCTTCTTCTCAAAGGACTACCTAAGAGTAAGCCATATGACCAAGGGTGTTGTCCAGAAGCTACTTGAATTCTGTCATGCTTGGTACTGTGACCACTTTCCCAAAGAGCTTGGTCTGGTGACCAGCCACCCTCTGGATGAAGAGCCTTTTCCTAATGTCCTGTCTGAACTTTTCCCAAAGCGGTTTCATTCCGTTTCCTCGTGTCCTGTCATTGGTCACCATAAAGCAGACCAGCACACCCCCTCCACTGCCCTTCTTGGGGAAGGCATGGGTTGTGAGGGGGTCACTGCTCACCAATGAGATCATCCCTCAGCCTTCTCTTATCCAAAATGAACAAGCCAAGTGACCTCATCATCTCCTCAAAAGTCTTGACCTCAAGAACTTCCTCCATCTTGGTGACCCTCCTCTGGACACTGGGGCCAAAACTGGCTCCCAAAGCTGTCCCCAGGATTTGAGGCAAGGCTGCCTCAGCCCAGAGCAGAGCAGGACAATCCCCTCCCTTGCTCAGCTGGCCATGATGTGTACCTGATGGGACATCAGGACACGGCTGGCTATTTTGGCTTCTGGGGCACTGTTGACTCATATTCAACTTGTCATCGAGGTGAATTACTCCATTTTTTGTTCCAATGGTTTTTAACTTCAGTATGTCCATTCCCAATTTTCAAAATTCTGATGTGGTGGTTTCACTTTCTACTGTAAAATATGGGTAGAACTCCACTGGAATTTAAACCTTTGTCTAAATTCCTATTGCCTACAGCAGGATCTTTGTCCTCTAACAGCTTGTTTCAACACATATTCTATATTCAGAAGTTAAATGCAAACCCTGAGAAAGCCTGCAAGAGAGCTAAAAGGTGTATTTTTTTACATTTTCTCCCTAAAGAGAAAATATTCCAAACAACCGTCTCCCATTCAAGCCTCATATTTGCACATATGGGAAACAGGGGCAAGAGGTACACTCCATCCCTCTGGAAATATTTATGAAAAAGAAAGTATCTCAGCACACAGTCAATGCTGCATCTTGGAGAGTGAGTACAGTACATTGCTGCATCTTAGACAGAGATACAACCCTGCTATGCAGCAAGCACTGAACCTTGGCTAAAGACTGAAAAACAATCTTTTCCATATGTATCTTGTCTACCCCAAGACTTTGAACAGCTTACTTCAGGGTTACTTTCCAGTCACACACTCTGGAAAGGAAAAAATACAGTAGCTCAGCAGCCGGAAACATTCTACTTTGAGTCTTTCTCTTCATTTTCTTCATTGGCACATCTTACTTTTCCAGAAATTGCTTTCTTCTTTATTGAAAAAAAGATGCACAATTCCAAATTGGAATTGGCACCACTTAAAAAGCAATATCCAACCCATCTGGAAGTATTTAAAATGAACTTACTGTAAAATGTCAGTGGAATCTCTTTGAAGGTACTGTCACGAACAAACTATAAAAACAGAAAAG
This sequence comes from Bombycilla garrulus, assembly GCA_013400315.1. Lineage (NCBI taxonomy): Eukaryota > Metazoa > Chordata > Aves > Passeriformes > Bombycillidae > Bombycilla > Bombycilla garrulus. Next base: position 741,972 of record VXBU01009944.1, on the reverse strand, counting down.
CAATTTATTTAAAATTTTAAAAAAGTAGCACTTGCCGTATAGTTTCCTAGTGAGTGTGGGTAGGATTCACTGCTTCATTGACCTAAAAGTTAGGGGATGCTATTTGTCTAGGTTCTTTAATTCATTGTTGAGGGAGAATACAATCTCAAGAGGATAACTGAGATAGACAAGGATGCCTTCACAGGTTATTCATGCGGCTCTAATGGCATAAGAATTTAGTCACTTAGTATTTTTTTCAAATAAATGATTTGTTTTCCAAGAGTGATAAAGTGCAGATTTGGGGCAATTCACACTGAAGTTATCCAAATTCAAACATTCTACAATTATTTGGCACTGAAAAACACAACTATTGAGTGCGGGGTATCATTCATGATTATATTTGGGTAACTGGTAGTTATTGAATATGTTGTCTACTGAAGAAAGAAAGGACCAGAAAATCACTTATGACTAATAATGTGCTCAGTTTCACAGATCCTGTCAGAAAGACAGAGGGATAATTATTTAAAGAATACCTTAATTTGAATGTATTTAATCAACTTCTTCAGTATTGTGAGCAGCTGATCATTTCCAACCGGCAGTTCTGACAAAAGAAGAAGGCATGTAAGAGGAAATATAAAACTGTGTGCATTTTACTTTGATTTACAGTGATCAGGAGAAGCAATCATTCTCAAACACTGACAGAAGCGTCTACTTGATATGTATTATTCCATATCAGCAGAAAAGCTAGTTTTTGGCTAGTCTTGTCTTTCATATACTTTACTTTCATAAAATTTCAACATCTGTTCAAGCTTTCAAGCAAGGTTCTTCCACAAAATCAGCAGTGAGGTAAGTTTTCTAGTTCAAATTTCACATAGGAATTGTATCTTTAAATTAATTAACTTTAAAAAGTTATTGCAGTTACATAACATGCAAACAGATTTAAAAGAGTGGGTACAAATTTAATGAAATAATATTCACCTGCTGGATACAGGAGTTTGTCAATGACATGAATGACACCATTTGTTGCCATGAGGTCAGATTCTCTTGATTTCAGTTCATTAACCAGAAGAGTATCATTCACCTGATAACGGACCAAAAGAGAACCCAAGTTATCAGGGACATTAGAAAACAATCCCAAACCCTATTAGAACATTTGGAGAAATGCATGCCATTCCATATTATGGATAGACATGGAATATCAAAACTCTGTTACAAGGCTGTAGCAGGGAGACATTTTCTATACTTAACTGTTTTCAAGTAGAGTTTGCCTCCTTGGATGGTTTTAAGAATATTTGTTACACCAGGCTCAAAGCCACTTCCAATGAAAACTCCTTGTGTCAAGTGGTAAAGAAGAATATTCCTGAGAGCATTTTTGTCTCCTATATAAAAATAAAAAGAGTAGGAATAAAAATTAAATGGTACGGGATAGTTCTTGGTGAATTATAAGGATTCTCACAGACTTGAGCTAGAATGAAATATAATATGAATAAAAAATACCATGAACATGTACAATTTGAATTTGTTAAAATGATGACAAAGGGAAAAAGCCCAACTATATGACAAAAAGGTACTCAGAACATAATCATAAAGATCCTATGAGAAATCTTCTAAAAAAGAACAAAAAAAGCGTCAATGGAGGAATTAGAAGTGCTGGGTTTGTCTGCTCTTGCAGAGTACCTAAGCAGACTGGAGAAGTTGGGAAAGGGGGAAACCACCCTATTTTAGGAATGATTTCTGTATTTCAAAGTTAGACATTCCTATGTGGGATGAAAAGAAAAAAAATCCAATATTTTGAAGATTGTCTTAAAAAAGAAATGCATCCTCTAGCCCAAGTTAATATCCTGGGTCTCTGGGTCTGTGAAGGTTGAGAGTCATAGGATGGGCTGCAGAAAAAACATAACATCCCAAGGAGAGAGGGTACCAAGCAGAGAAGCTTTAAAACACATCTGTTTGCCATTACATGGAATATTGACCATTCTAAGTTTAGTACTAGAATTACATTCTAACATTAGTTGTTATTTGGAGTTCCAGCCTCGATGAATCTGCAATGGGAATCTTTTCTGGTCATATTCTTTTCCTGATGCCTCTTTCAGTGAACATTTTCCTTCTTTCCCCTCTGTTTTGCTACGATCTCTGATACTACTGCAATTTACTTCACTGCTGAAATTCGATTAAATGATCTTTTTCTTCCTAGTAAAATTAGCACTGATATTTTGTGACTGGATCATTCAAAGATAGCATTAAGTTAAATAAAGAGCCTAAACATGGCCACTCCAAAGATTTTTGCACAAACTATCAGATTACCTTTGTAACTATGCCACCATACTTACTGGTTAAAATAATCCTTGGTTTGCATCTTTCTTAGAGATAAACAAAGTATTTCTTTATATTTGTTATAAAAGTTATATACTTTAAGGTTTAATCTTTATGGAGAAAGCAATATAAAAACTTAAAAGAAAACAAGTCAGAGTTCGAGAAAGTAATCTGGCCAAAAAAAAAAAAGAAAAACCAACAAAAATTGCTGTAAAAAATTATGAGGGCCAAGGAAAGCATTAAGTAACTGAGTCACAGTGATAGAAAAAATGGTGCATAAAGCTCCTTGAAAAGCAGAAGGGCAAATAAAATTGTCTTGTTAACTACAGAATTAGTCCAATATGGCATTTGCCTTGGACAACTTCAAGTTCTGAATTGAAGACAAAAAATAATAGAAGGAAGCAACACTATGGAATAAGATATTGAGGAGTGAAATTTAAATTTAACTATCAGGTTGGAGTTTTTTTTCCAAAAATACCTTTTCTCTATGCCCCAGAAGGAAATAATTTAGGGGATTCTCATGATCTGCTCTATACAAAAGGTAAACTGCTTCAGCAGACAGATTTTGTGTGAGAATGCATTATTCTCCTTTCCAATCAATTTTACTTTGCTTATAATTCCAGGTTTTTTTTATGTTACTTACTTATCAGTATGTCCTTGTCATCATCAGTCAAACCTTTAAAGGCATCATTAGTTGGGACAAACAGCGTCCACTGTCCAGGCCGTGACAGAACATCATCCAGATCTGCAGCTTTCACCAGACTGAGGAAAATGCTGTTTACAACAGACAAACCACAAATGCATTTTCTTGAAATGTGGTAACTATAATTGCATCCAAGAACTTAGTTCCCCCATTTTTATGTCTGATGGTATTTCAATTTTCAGACACTTTCACTGTTTCCCAGAAATAAAGATAATGGAAGGGAAAAATGGGAAAAAAAAAAAAAAAAGGAAAAGACAGTCTATTGAGATACTTGCAGGAAAGGGACAGAAATAAGTACTGCAATCCTGCTGCACCCATATGAAATTGCACTGCTCATTAATTAAAATTCCAGAGTCCATTGCATTTATAGCTCTGCATGTATCATTCAAGTCCTTTTGTTCTATTACTCCTTCTAGTGTCTCACAACCCTTTGTGCCATAAAAACCCATTCTAGCATAGGGTGTGAGAGCCTTTTCAGCATACAGCTGGAGAATGCTTTTTCTTTCCCCACATTTTTTTCCTTTTATGTTATTTATGTAGGTGATAAGCTCTTCTCTGTCATCCCTGCTCACAAAACCCCAACAACTCACATGCTCACAGGCCAAAACTTTTTCTCAGAACCAGCTGTGCTGTATATACAGTTACCCTCTGCAGGAAAATCTCAGTTCTGTCAATATTGCTACTTACCTAAAACGCTTATCATTTCTCAGCATTTCATGCAATGTCTTTTCTGCTGGATTGATGATCTGTCTGAAGACATGAATAAAACCATTTCTTCCTTCTTTGCTTCCTCTGACCATGCATGAATTTTCAATACATACAGCCTTATTGAAAGAGAAACAAGCGTAGCTGTTTACACAGTGTTAAAAATAACAACCATGTGTATTTTCTACAGTCAAATAGTGAGTTCTTGCCAGGAAATTTGACATTGCCTGAGAAAGCAGAAATAGAAAAATCTATAATAAAATAGCATGGTGCAAATATTTTAAAACTTGAATTTTGTGTGTGTTTTCCCCTTGAGAATGTTCTTAATTAGTTATAAAAACAAGCTTTAAAAATTAGTAATGAACTGAACACCCGATTTGAAATTCTATTGTATTTTCCCAAAGAGTTCTCCATGCAAACAAAGCTCAGATTGAGAAAAATCAGATTTTCAATTTTTGCTATCTTAAATATTTAAGGATTCTTTGCTAGATAGCCATAATGATAAATGTTGGAGGTTTCATTCAGCTTTGCCTAAATGGGAAAATCCATTTTCATAGTTGGATGCATATTTTTAGAAAGACTCAATCACTTACTGTGCGATACACGAAGACTCTAAGTAGTTTTCCTCCAATTGTTTCTAGCTCTTGTCCATTGTACAGTTCATTGAGCCCAACTTTCACTTTTATAATGTGATTCTGCAGGATTGTTTTAAGAAGACGTTGATCCAGCCTTAAGGTGTCATCTACAAAGCCATTTAGATATTAATGTATAGTAATTTATATAGTGAATTTTCGTTCATATAATGTTAAAAGATTCTGGAAATACTGAATTTTCTCTGAAATGCATGATTTAAAGTGTGGACAGGTCTGTGTATACAGAAGGCAAATTGTTTGGACCATTTCTCAAATTTAGTCAAAAACTTTTGACACAGCCATGACCAATTACTATAAATAATATGTCTGCTGATTGCTATGTGGGCCTGCTTCGTCTTCTAAATTGCTGCTATAGTTTGTATTTGAACTAGTCCTTTCTATATGTGCACCTAAAATTGATCCAAATTTGTTTCCTTGGTAGTAAGACAAGACTCTTAATTCTTTGAGAAAAGGCAAGATGTCCATGAGATCACCTCTGCAAATATACAAAGACCTGTTTTACAGTATATTTATATTACATTCTCTCTGCTTTAATGTACTGAGAAATACAAAATTTCTTGTATTTCCTGGGTTTAACTGGGATAGAGTCAAATTTCCTCCTAGCAGGTCCTACAGTGATGTGTTATGGGTTCAGTATGAGTATGATCTTGCTAACACTCATGATTTTTAAGGTGAATAGTGCTCACCTTAAGCCAAGAACATCTCAGTGTCTCTTGCTCTGACAGTGGGCAGGTGCAGGAGAGACTGGAGGGATCATGGCCAGGACAGGTGACCCAAACTGGCCAAAGGAATATTCCATACCACGGAATGTCATGCCCAGTATATAAACTGGGGGAAGCTGGCTGGGAGGTGCCAATCACTGGCTGAGCATAGGTTACTTGGTAGTGGGAAATTGTATCATGCATCACCTGTTTCTCTTAGGTTTTAATTATCCTTTCCATGTGTTATTATTGTTATTATTATTGCTATTAGTAAAATTAGTATTATTAATATTATTTTTTACTTTGTTACATTAATCAAATTGTTCTTATTTAAACCTATGAGGTTTATTAAATTTTTTCCCTTGATTCTCCTCCCCATTCTAGAGTGGAGGAAAGAGAGAAATGATTGAGTGGATGTGTGGTACTCAGCTGTTGGCTGGAATTAAACCACTGCACATATTTTCTGAGAATAAATAAGTTTTGAGTCTAATGGAAATAACGTAAAGATTAAGAAAGCTGCCAGTTCATATCTTTCCATTCCTACAATCTTTCTGTGCATATTTTGTATCTTATTTTAGTGCTAATATTTCAATTAGTAAATGATATGACTGAAAACAAGCTGTGCAGTCTGGTGGTTAAGCATGTTTTGTCTTTCTACAAGGTATTTGGATTGTAATTTGAAAAGATGAAGTCATTCTATTAGTCTATGATGCTCTTGCAGTGAGACTTAGAACAAGTACTGGGGGTAATTTGGAAAACTGTCAGGGTAGCATACATTCTTGTTTATTTTGAGAAGATCTTTTAGGGCTACTAACCTGAGAAAGCACCATTCAGAGGTGCCAGAAGAGTGTATTGGCCTTCTGGCCTTAGTGAAGATGCCAGACCTAGCTGTGCCACCAGGTCCGTAAATGTAGTCTGCTGAGCACCCCCAAGCTCAATGACTTGTTTGGCTGCAAATAAAGAATTAAGAAAAGGTATTTTAACACACAATATCTTCCTATTCCTGATTTGGACTCTGCATGCTTATCCAGAACTATATATCTGAGGGAATCTGGATAAGGTTATTGAGAATATCTTCAGTGCAGGAAGTTTTTCATACACATCACTGACCCGAATCAGGAATTAGCACTTGATCAATGAGGTGGATAACGCCATTGCTTGTCACAATATCTTTGCGTTTCACCATTTTCACTCCATTCACAGTTAGACTTTCACCGTCACAACCAACTTCAACAGTGTTTCCTTCCAAGGTTTCATAGACAGCTCCACCTGTGATGGCTTCAGAGCACTGGAGAGTATTTAATATATGGAACTTCACGAGAGCTGCAGAGAAAAGAGCAGGAATTTAATACATGTAGGTGTTTGGACAAATATCCATATGAGTATAATTCACATACAGGCGCAGAATGAATTATTCCAGCTACACTATTTTTAATTAATTTCACTCACAAATACTTTATTTAAATTTAATGATACTGTAGGCCTCTAATAACATTTATGGTCAAAACTATTTGACATCCCTTATATTATTAAAATTATATTGGTTATACTACAGTCTGCAGGTGACTACATATGATATGCTCCAAAAGGACCTATGAGTACAAAACTCCACAGGCTATGCAAAAGGTATGAGAGAATTTCATATTCAGATAGCCTTGAATTTCTAGGGACAGGAATGTCTATTAGACCTATGCAGCTGAACTATTAGAAAGTCAATGTGCCTATATTTTCACAGTTCCCTTTAAACTGTTTTGGACACTACGTTTTCAATGACTTTCTACCCTTAGGCAGGCGGAAAAATTAGAGACAGAAGAAATAACTCCTCCTACACACATGAAAGTAGAGATGCTTAATTCCAGAGCTATAAGGATAATGTATTTTTATTATTATTGCCCACTGATTCGTATTTCTCATTGATTCGTATTTCTCATTTGCAAAAAAGTTTAAATACCTTCAGAAGCCACCTTGTCACTCATGATTCTTTCTAAAACTCCCCTTGGAAGTTTCTCAAAGGCTTCATTAGTAGGAGCAAAGAGTGTGTAATGCCCAGGTCTTCCAAGAATATCCATGACACCTGATGTAATGGCAGGAGCCTAAAATAGAATTTTTTTTCTTTCAATGCTGATTATTTGAAATATTATCAAAATACATTGTCTGACTAGTTTCACCTCATGCCTGCAGACACTTGAATGCTGGACTGAGATCATAGTGTTTTAAAACGATGAATCATGAAAATTAAAGAAAGATAAAAAGTTAATTGACAGAGTATTTTTTTAACTGAAAATTAGAAAGTATTTGTTTTTATATTAAGTTTTTTTAAATAGATTAAATGTTATGGTTTCCTGTAACTGGCATCAGCTGGATTTGAGGGATTCAGAGGATCTTGTTCACCTTTACTCCTCTGCATTTAAATTAGCTTTTTACATTTGCTAAAGAAATGGAAGATGGAAAAGGACAACAGTTATTTGCAAACCAATGACACTTTTTTTAAAATATGCAGCATGAAATCCCGTTATATTGTGCAAACACATTTTTCAGAAGATGGAAAAATTAGAAACTTGGACAATTTCCAATCATACTTCCTCTGTGCAAGAAAAACCATTCTTATATGCATCTATTGGTGCTCTAAAACCTGCTATGAGTCAGGTTCAGAAATTTATTTGATGTCTTTAACCATTTTTTATCATCCATTTTGAAATTGTTCTTATTTATCTAGCACCAGACACTGTAACCTCATGCTCATGTTTCATTTTCTCCGTACTTGAAGAAAAGATACTTTTTATGTACAGGGACATTCTGTCCGATCGATGTTGCCTTTTTATATAGCTAGATTTGCAATATTAGCTGGAGCTCTTAATTTAATTTATTTCTCTCTCTTACGAAGCTAACCCTTCTTACTTCCAGGTATCCTATACAAATAAGAAAATGAATTAAAAAAACCCTCCTAAAATAAACAGAGAAGAGTTTTTATTTTTGTCCACTTACTCTAAACGATGAAAGTTCATCCTCAACTTCAATGAAATCTTGAATGGTATTTCCAACAGCAGTCAGGACACGATCAACGACATGGACAACCCCATTGGTAGCAATCTGGTTGCCATGGATGATCCTGGCACAGTTAACAGTAACAACCTATATTTGAAGAATCAAGTAGTAGAAGATTAAACATTGATTTGATCACAAGCTTGGAACCTGACTCTCATAGACTGGCAATGTAGGTACTGTACACTGTTGTTATTTCAGTTGTTTTTTTTTCAAAATTTGAAGTAAAGCCTCATAAAATTTGAAAGTTTGACTAAGTTTCTGAAAAGATAGCAGCAGATTTATTCAGGTTACATTGATTTCATATTCATGTTAAATTTCTTACTGCAACTATTCTGATTTGCTTTTTCTTATCTGTCTAATATGGTGATTATATTGTTTTTTAATGATCCAACCTGTAGACAAACAAACATTTTGATGCATTTAAGACAACAAAGATGAGTGACTTAGCTGGGAGGTTTCTATTATTTAAAAAAATTATTTATTTTTCTAGCCAAATAGTGGATGTGTGTTTCCCACAACCTTCAATGCTCCTACCATGCAGTCAAATTCCAGCAAAAGATCTGCTTTAATATTATTTAGCAAAACTATGAAAATCAGTAGTAGATTTTGCTGTCAAATTTATTATGATCATGTATTTTGACCACAAAAGGCTTTGTCTTTTATGAAGAAAGTTCATTTTCGTTTGAACTTTGATTTCTAAACAGCAAGATATTTGCTCATTTCTTCTTAGTGATTAGTCTACACAGCAGTCAAAAGTTCTTCAAGAGAATATTGATTCTTGTTAGGGGCAACTGGCTTGGTAGATGGTAAACTTTTGATAATGTATATTCTTAGCTATATAAGGAAATAATGGAAATAAAGGCTACAACTAAATAAATATATTAGGAGGGAAAAAAAGACAATAGACTTACCCCATTAGGATAATGGTTAATGAGCAATTTCTGGCCATTATACATAGACACCAGGGTCATGCCATTCTTAAGATCTTTTGTCAACATGCGCTTGTTTAACATGTGGTGGTGGAGAGCATTATACAGCTCAATATTTACATTGTCAACCAAATTCCTGTGAATTTCCTGAAGGAAAGAAGGAATTTAATTAATTAGAAGTTTAAAACATTCTTCCACTCAGAAAGATGTACATATTGTTTTACCTTAGTATATGCTTTCAACATATTCAGCATCTGTCAGGGAAGACAACTTTGATGCCTTTAAATCTGGCTCTACTTAAATGATCCCTAAGTGTGATTTGCTCACAAACGGAAAACAAGGCTTTATCACAGACAAGGCATTGGAGGAGATTTAATTCAATGTTTATTTAACTAAAATCATTACTAAAAGAAGGATACCTGAATTACTGACAATGTACAGCCGTACATCATGCAGCTGATGGAATTCCTAGGATTTCTCCTGAAACTATGTTAATAAAATTAACAATACTAATATGTGTCATGCAAATGCTTAAATAAGAAGCAATTAGAGTTGCTTAGTACTCCTGAAAGTAAACCCAGCCTCTCTAGCTTCAGAAATGTATGTTAAACACATAGATTATTTCATTATTACTTGTATTACATCCTTTCATGTTTAAAATCTCAACATTATTTCTAATCCAATTTGTCCCATACTAGTACGCTTAAACCATGCACATGCACGCAGACACACAGACACACACATCCACACACACTTACTGAATCTAACTGATCCCAGGCTTCATTGCTTGGTGCAAAGAAAGTGAATGATCCTCGTCCCTCTATCTCTTCTCTCAGCTTTGATATGTCAGAGTACCGCTGTGTGGAGGTAGCTCCCACAATACCAAGCGTACCGTACACGTGATCAATAGGAGCAACTAAAGAAAACATGAGGTAAGAACACTGTGAACTCTTCAGTCCCCCAGTTTAACACAACCAAATTTTCTTTGTGTCTTCTGTATGTATAATAGCTCTGAAACGGTTTAAGTCAGTATTAAACAGTATGTTTAAATTAAAAATTTTGTTGTCAAAATACTCAAAAAACATCTAAGCACATCTGCTTGCTATTGCTTTTTGTGTTTTTCTTAATGAAAAATTAGATCAAGCAATACTAAATATTGTAAAATTTCCTTTAGAAAATCTGTTGTATTTTGTATCAACCCAACATGAAATGGGAGGCTATCTATTTATTATCATAAACATTGCAGTGCAGTCGGTCTCATTCCATCACGATGGACCAGAATTCTTTTTGTGAGGCCTCTTACTCTTCTTCCAGTGTCTGGTTTATACATATACTGATTCATCCAGAGAGCAAGAATGGCCATAGTCTCACAGTTAAAACATGCCTACATGAGAACAACAATCATCTCTCCTAATTTTAGGCATCTAGAAGTGAGACATTTGCATGTGATCTAATGATTCTTGGCTCTTTTTATGGTTATGGAGAAGAACAGGCGATTCTACTGTGTGACTGATCTCATCTTAATGTCAGCATCTGAAGGGAGATTAATTTATCTAAACAAACGGAACTCTGCACTATTGAACATAAAATGATTATTTCAGATATAGGGATCAAAACCTATGAAATGCATTCCTTCTCATACTACTCTCCTGCCACAATTAATTTTATTTTTACAAAGCAGAATAGCATAAATAGGAGAGATGAAGGACTTCTGTCTTAATTTTCACTCTTTCTTTGAAAAGGCTATACGACTCTTTAGGAAAATTAGTTTCAAGTTTATTTCAGAATAAGGAAAATATAAAACTTAGATATGCTCCACCTTGTATCCTGGCTTTCTGACCACACCAGTATGTTTTAGACTAGTCTTGGATTTGATGGGAATAGAAATTAAAGTTCTACTTTGGCAGCTGTGGGAACTGAAGACACTATCAATTCTCACCAATCCACAATTCAACCTAAACTCAATGATCAAATTCAGTTCTAGCTAATTTTTCACTGTGTTTGCTGCATGCAAATGAAGCTGTGCATTCTTAGGCAGTACTTCCTAAAAAGAGGCAATCATTTTTCATGATTACCACCTTTGAAACTCTGCTGTAATTGTAATTCTTTCCATAGGACCACTTATCCATAATAAAATAATCTTGTACCTGCAGGGCATCCTCTCGTACCATCCATCTTCATATAGCCAGGACAGCACTCATATAAGACAGTTCTGTGGGATATAGACAAAAGCACAATTAAATAATATGCAGGAGAAATAAACTAATTAAAGCCTAATTTAATTTTTATTATCAATTTTCATTGCTAGCACATGCTATTCAGCTTTTTTTGTCATTAAGCCTTTTTTTATTGATTAAAAATTGATCATACTTTACTAAATTTAAAGTTTCTGAATTTAAAGAGTGACTGCCATCACTAAATTTAAGCATTGTGAGGGAACATGGGAAGGCTTATGGTACTCATATAGAGTTACCAAAAGTTGATATGACTAGAAAAGCAGTTGAAGAACATTAATTTATCTGTTGTGTGTTGAACAGATTATGAAATTGAACAAAGAGGAAAAAAGATGAGGATATTAAAATAAAATCCTGGCTGAAGGGTTGTAAAGGAAAACGACAAATTTAAATGAACAGAATAGAAATTAAAGTGACAGAACTACATGAAGTCACCTACACACTGGTTATAGGAATTAACAAGTATTTCAGAAAAGGTCCTGTGCATTGTATGGTGATAAAAAGTGGGATAAGAGAGCCTCTGTTTTCCAAGGAAGAATTTGAAGAACCTTAGGAATGAGGGAGAGAGCTATTTAAGAACAGACATAAAACTGGTTATAGAGAAGGAAGTCATTGAGAACTGGATGGATGGACACAAGGGAAATTTCACAGGTAAATCTAGTGAAGATGGAAGCCAGAATACAAGAAATCGAAACCAGAGTTTAAACAGTGTGTCATCACAGCCTACAGGGACTTTAGCATTGCCATGGGCCAGGAAATGTTATATAATTATGTCAAAATATACTCTCATTCTCAAATACACATAAGCTACACATAACAGCAAACCAGGGCTGAATGATGATTCCATAATGTAATGTTAATTTTAACATTTTGTTTCCTATAAGATATAATATCTTCATAATTAGTAGACAGAAATAAGAGTTCTACCATTGACCTTTTTCAGAAATTCTCCTCTTTTACAGGAAATGCAAATTTACTACAGTTATCACAGAGGTAATTTTGGCTCCTTGGAAGAAATTACTAAGCTTCAGATATTTTTCAAACAATGGTACAGAGTACAGTATATGGTATACCATAATGACAGCACTGTTTTACATAATAGATTTATTTTTATAGGTGTGGCTGATATTGGCAGTTCAAAAGTTCTGAACACCAATTCCTTGAAGGTTTATACTGGGTCTTTAATAATTACAGTCCAGCTTTTAATTTGCAGAATCTTTGGAGTCAGCTGAGTACATTTCTGTCATGTTTCTTAATTTAAAGCTGACAAAAAGTTAACCACAACCACATTAAAATGAAGAGCTTATTCAAATGAAAAGTTGGACTTAGAAACTTCAACATCCAAACTACTTCCAGATATTTCACAATAAAGTAGACTGGAAAAAAAAATAATAAACAGCATGATTGGAAAAGTGAGGTTTATAATTTCATATAAGAAAGCAATCTGATGGAGGTGGTGAGGATGATTTATTTTTTAAACACAGTCTGTTATTTCTCCATGCTATGAAAATATTTTTCTCCATTCCCTCACATGCATATACACACATGACATATTCAACCTTCTGCCATGTGCATATTTTCAACTGAGAAGCCATATATTGAAACTATTTGTATAGTTCTTTTAGTACATCTCCTTCTTTAAAGAAATTCACTGAAAGCTCTTTATTGGGAATGCATGCATAGCATACAATTTAGGATACAGGTTTTTAAGCTAATGATAAACCTTTTACTCTTAATCCTTCTTGTATACTTGCCAGAAGCTAATAATAAGAACATAATAATCTGATTATCTGATAAAAAAAAGTGTAGCAGAATAGAAATCAAAATATTCTCCCAACTGTGTGAACTGCTTTGTCATGAGAAAATATTTTTCCTTCCCTGGAATAGAAAATCTTTCCCCCTCATCTCATGGGAAACTATGAAAAATTGCAGTTTAATTTGCTTTTGGAAAAAGGAAAGAGGCAGCTGAGTTGTAAGCATAGAATACAACATGGCAAGTTTAATCCTCATACCATGTCCAACAAAGATACAATTAATGTAAGACAGAAAATTGGCTGAAGAAGAGAGTTAAGAAGCAAATGCTTCTTCAGCCAAGCATTAGAAGATCAGTGCCTTTTTTACCACGTATCTTGTTATGCACAGCTCAGGCTTCTTTTCAGTGATCAAGCTCCTACTTACATTATTCATGTTCTCTTACAGTTTTCTGCAGTTAGAAGGTTCTTTAGCTGCTCCAAAAATGTAAGAAAGATGGGATGGGAGAAAAGAGGTTTGTATTGAGCATCATCCCACAATAAGGTTGGAACTAGATAAAATTTGGTGCAAGATGCAATTCCTCAGTTACACCTGTGTGTAGGCACAGCACACAGGGGAAGTGCCACCTTAGACCACACCAGAAATTTTCCTCATATTCATCCCTACTAGTTCAGTATAAGCCTGTGGCCAAAAGAAGAAAGAAAGCAATTATTCAGATAAGAAACCAATGTTGCATTCTTGAGGTTTTGGTGGGGTTTGTTTCTTTGTCTTGTTTGGGTTTTTTTTAGGTTTTTTTTTGTTTGTTTGTCTGAGTTTTCGTGATTTTATTTTTTTGTGGTTGTTGTTATTGTCTTTTTATTTTTGTCCTGACCTCATCCAAAGAGGTATATTCCAAAGGAAAAAGACAGAACAGCACTACCTTAATCCCTGTTTTTCTTGGCTAATAGAGTCAGTTTTCAGTTTATTCAAATCAGCTCTGTGACTCATCTGTTTCTACTTTTTGCTGGCATGGAGATAAAATACTGCTGAGAAACAGTGGAAAGACTTTTGGTCCAACAAATGCTGATTTTAGGAAATTTGTATGTTACGCTATCATTTTAAACGGGAATTGCACATAATAAAATATTTCAACATTTTATAGATATAAATTAGGGAGAACTTGTTAACATGGAGATATTGACATTGGAGATATTGAGAAGAGCTGCTGTCCTTTGGGTCAGCATTCTTATTGGAGTAACATCTTTAGTCTTGTCTGTATTTCTGGTTTTAGTATGCAGAGTGTAAAACTCAATGGCTAAGCCTAAGTTATAACAGATGCTTTATTATAACCACGAAAAAAACCCTTAAACAACCCTCAGAAGTTCTATGACTCAATTTATTCTCTCACACAATCTTTTCCTCATCTAGCCTTACTCTGTGAGTGTTTGTACAATGGGCGGGGGTTTAAAATGACAGGTGATAATTTTGTGTTGACTGTCATGACCAAATCCACTCAGCCCCACTGCTCAATGTCCTCCTCTGGTTGGCTGTATTAGACTTCCTGGGGCCTTGCACAGGATTTGTAAAATGTTTTACAACTAACATTCCTCTAAATTCTAATCATGAGGAGAAAAAGTCTCCACGTGACTTTAGTTCAATGAGTGTAAACTGCCTATTGCTTCAAGCTATTTTTTCCTAATACATGAAGTTATCTATCACTGCTTAACACATTTTGCTTCTGGAGCTTGGCAAAGTCATGAATTCCCTCAGATTCATTCTTAGGGCAATCTTTCTTTCATGGGAAGACATGATATCTATCTAGGAATAAAACCACAGAAGTAGGATATTTTCCAAAACGACCTGTGAGAATATTCAATTTCCACTCTAAGCATTTTCAGGAAATACCCTTCTTCCCAATGTGTCTGCAGTAGAATAAAATTTAGTGCCAAAGTTGTCAGTAGTACGGCAGACTTTGCTGAAAAGGTGAAGTATTTTGGATGACTTGCAGTGTGCCCAGAGAAGGAAAGGGGAAGTCAGTATTGCAATGCCACCTGGAGGAGAAGTAAAGATTCTAATATAAACTATAAACAGTTAGCTTGTCTGTGACAGAAGGAGTTTTCTAGTCATACATTTTATTATCTCAGTCAATGGAGAATAGTTTGGAAGCGGAGCATACTTACGCTTTCTTTCCACAGATGGCTTGCTGGTACCAGTTTCTGCAAGTGCTGAAGTATTTCTTTTTAGTTCCCATAACTTGCTGAAGAGCACAGACATTTGGGCTATGGGTGCAGTGAGAAACACTTTTAAAAGAAGGTTTTGTACATGAAAAATTCTACATGAAATAGTAGCAAATACTCTTCCTATTGAGCAAGAAATTAACATCTGGCTTCAGTTTCCAGGACAGGTGTGTTTTAAAGTAGCCAAAGTGCAAGCTCTTGGGACTGCCCAGCTGGATTCCCTGGCAAGTCTACCCTCCCTGCAGCGACAGAAGCTTCCCCTTCGTTCTGGTTTGACCCTGTGTCTCTGATGGGCAGTGATCACCAGCTGTGCCCGGGCAAGTCTTGATATCCATTTCTCCCTTCCCCCTGTGAAGTGAATTACCAGCCACCAGGGACCAGTGAATACCATGAGGCTCTTTTCATTAAAATTTTTGTCTTTTACACATCTGTGCAGCTGAAGGTTGTGGGGAGATGGGGAAGAAAAGTGCCTTGTTCTTTATGTAGAAGGAAGCCCTGTCTTCTGCAAATCAATCAGCTATTTTGATTACCAACCATTTTGAGTACCGCAGGCACCAAAATAAACATTCTGGGAATTACTGGGGACCAAAGGGTAAATTGACATGTAAATAAAAGGAGTCACAGACTTCAGAGGAGGAATACATGTTCCTTAGTATGGTGGTGTACAAAGATGAGTTGCTTATGGTCAAACTCTGTGGAGCAGGGTTATTTCATCCCTGATTTTTATACTTCTGCAATTAAAAAAAATCACCAGTTCAGAAGTTAGAATATATATTTTACACCACTGGGAAGCCAGTGAGTTTTTTATTTGAAAAGCTAAAAAATATTTGAAAAGCATGTACATGTAGCAGGCAGTGTGAAGATAGGATGGTAAACAATTCTTATTCACAGAATGTTTTTGCTTAAGAAGACTAGAGGAAAGTATCTTTAGGCACATGTGTTTCCCTGACACCAGCTGTTAAAATTATTTCCATGTCTCCAAGCAGCCTGGCTTGTAAGCATTGCCTTTTGGAAGCCCTGCTGAGCAGCTTGCTGCACTGCTCTAGTGGAAACAGAAGTTTCACAAAGGATTCCCAGCATATATTCCCATATTAGAAAACATTCATGATTTTGTTTGTCTGAGTTTTCAGATAGAAAATACTGTGGATAGCTATCAACTCTGCAAAAGTTTGAAAACGTACATGAAACATTTCTGATATCCCATTGGAATACTTACAAACTGAAATTAATTTTGTTGATTCTGAATCGTATTTTATCCATTTAGATTTTAGATTTCTTTCCATTTTATGAAGTTTAACAGTATTCTGTCTCCTTTTAAAACTATGAGAAGCTTTTTTTCAGAAACAATACTTGCAAAATGAATTTTAAAACAAAATTCTATTTGAGTGGCAGTAAAAATTCATAGTGAAAACTTACATGTAATATAGTGCTAGGAGAAAGGGGAGAATAAAGATTAACAAGCTTCCTTTTAAATTAGAAATAAAAACCAGTTACTTACCCCTGGTCGCGTGCCCTTATTCGACTATGAGTTAAAATCTTGTCATAGTGAGCATAAGCAGCTGCTTGTTCAAAAGCAAACAACAAAAAAGTCAGAAAGGTGAATAAGAAAAAGATCTTCATCTTTAGTCCTCTGTTGCTTCTGGCAAGTCTAGAAGAGAGAACTGGCAAAGGGTCTCGAGTGCTGACAATTTATGTACATGTTAGAAGGTGGTGGGAGGGGACCACAGGATCAACCTGAAACTTTGTACCACCCCCTTAGAACAGCAGCTTTTGCTGCCAGCTTCAGCAACCTAAATCACTACCATACATTAACCATATAAATAATTTCCTTTAATCCCCAATTGATTAATTTCTTCCTTATTACAGAAGGCTTAACATTTTATTCTGCTGACACAGCAACAGTGAGAGTTTTAGAAGTTCAGACTTTGACTTATGGTTTAGTATTTATAGCACTAAGGCATCCAGAGGTCATGATCATCGCGTGTGGTTTTATTCAAACCCAGAGGAAGATGTCTGTTCCCATAAGAACTGCATTGCTTTCCTTTGTTTTCCATGTCCTCACAGTTAGCAGCTATGAGCTGTTTAACTAGTGAAGTTGATGAAAGTTTCAAGTTGCCAATAACCTGGAACAGCATTTTTGTCTTGACCAAAAAAAAAAAAAAGCTGTATTAACACACATTCTGATTGTGAAGTATTGGTTCAATCAAAAGCAGTATAAGTTTAAATACTCATTTTCATTCTAACGATAACAAGTGCTGTCACATAATGCTTTCTTCAGAGCTTTAAGTAATATATGATTACATATCACGTCAAAATCACGGAGTATCTGAAAAATTTGAATGTGTATCTTTCTGTACTTGTTTGTTAGTCCTTCAAAGCCTATTGTACTGTAAATTGAAAATTAATTCTGAGCTGTAACTGAGGAAACTGAGGCACAAGTGACAGGGTCAAGCCACCTGTGAAGGGATAGTCTTAAGGGTCCAGGGGCAGTTGGTGTTTGGAATGCAATCCAGGAGTTTGAAGTTTTCATGTCAAGGAAAAAAATTCTGCCATGTATATAGATATGTTTGCATAACATTTCAGGGTTTCTAAGATTAAGAGCAGATACATTTGGTTAAATGGTATGTGGGCTTCTGTTCTATAGACACCTCTTCATACTCTACTTGCAAAAAACTCAAGATAGCTCATGGAAGTGTCAGCATCTCTTGATGTATGAACTCCATGTCTGAAACCTCACTGACAGATCCACTGCTGGAGGTGATGGGTCACCTCTGTAATTTCATATTACAAGCTTTAGGAGAATATCGGTGCTGTGCTTTTATTCCTTTCAGAGAATTTTATTTCTTTCTGGTCTTTGCAACAAGAAATACTCTGAAAAACATCACTTCTTTAGTGCCTAGCTGTGATATTTCAAGCTCCTAATTTGCCTTAGTTGAGTAGTCTTTGCAGTTCACAATTTAAAGGGGAAAAAAAAAATCAGAAGTTACACTGCAAAAGTAACTTGAAAATCTTTAGAAAGTCCCAAAACTGTCCCAGTAACCTGTCTTAAGAGTCCATCCCTCATCTCTGAGATCTCAGCATATCTCAGGTTCTTCTCTTCCACACTCACTATGTAGCACCAAAAAACAAGTAGAAATTAATGCTGCTGCATGCATTGAGCTCTTCTTTACAGAGCTACCCACTACAGTTAATGATGGAGCAATCTGAGCAGAGCAACCCTTTTTCTTTCTTTAGTTTTCCAGTTTTCTGATTAATGACCCTACCTCAAATCTCAGAGAATCCTGTTTGTTCTTTGCATTGAGTACAGTGGGCTATAATCCAACACTTAATAGCAAGCCCAGTGATGTCATTATACTATATTTAATGAGGCAAGTGTTAGCAAAAAAGAGTAAATGCAGAGCTAAAGTTCACTGAAATAAAGTAGCATAAGGAAATAAAATAATGAACATAGGCTTCATTTTATGAAAAAATATCTAAATTCCTGAATGAGTTATTCTGGTGAGTGATGTAGAAATGCACAGGTACTGCAATGGATAAAGCTTATCTTTTAGCGGAGATTACTTTCTTGAAAATATCAACCCAAGAAAAATGGCACACTTTCAATTTAAAAACTTTCAGTAAGAACAAAACAAAACAGAAAGCATAAAGAAGAAACAGTCCAATTACATGAATCTTATTCCTCATTAATATGTTATACTAGATATAAAAAAACAACATTAGAGCCAAGTTCTATTCTGCCTGTGATATAATGGCATGCTGAACTGCTCACCAGAGCAACCATTTTGTAATTTTCCAACTAAAGTACTGCTTCAGTTAGCCAACACTTTATTCACCTGTGCCTATTGCTACTTTATTTTATTTTGTTGTTTATTTAGCAGGTTGGCAACCCCACTAAGCTGCCACCTTAGTTTTTTTCCTTCCTTCAGCTAAATGCTTTGTGCTAATATATTTCCTAAGTGATGTGATGTTAAAGTTCGAATTATAAATGTTAAATATCTAATTATAAAATAGATTAAAACACCTCATGGATTTGAATTATTTTGTAGTAATAGGAATCTTTATTATACACAACAGAAGGAGTATATCCAAAGAAATACCTGGAATAAGAATAGAACACATGTTGATTTTTGTCTTCCAGGACATGCAAATAATGTGAGGAAGCAAAGCCTAAGGCATCTGCTATGCTGAACAGTTTATTGTATTTCTCTAGAGACCTCTAGTGGAGAGAAATTTGTAAAGTCATTTTCTGAAACCTGTGTTAAGTGTTTACACTAAAAATTTATTGCATGATAAGCAATTCATTTTATGATTTCTAAAGAGGTTTAGTTTAACTATATGATAAAAATTCTTTGTATTCAAATATTTAGGGTTGTGAATAACTTCTTTTACATCAAATTGAAGCAACAGAAACTTCTGTCTATTAGTAATTTTTGGCCAATCCATAAAAGTGAAATCTCAACATGATAGCAATATAGTTCAAAAGAAACCTGTGCTAATTCTGGACTTAATTCTCTCTGGTCATTTACTGTAGGACTTAATAAAAAGGATTCTGCTCCTAAACATAAATTATTTTTGTTCTAAAGATTAAATTTCATTTGGCACACATTGTCAAATATTTTTTCTCCTCTTATTTCCATCTTCTTTCAATAACTAAACTTATTCAATACATTACTCTGTCTTTCAAATTTTAGAGACGCTAAAGGGTTTATCAAAATAGCTTTATATTATTTCCCCCATGACATCACCTAGGGAGTGCATGACATAGCATGTATGTATAAACATATATGGGAACTAAATCACAGAAAGCATTGCTAGATGTAGAAACACGAAGAAAACTCATAGCCATCTGAATTTAGAAGAGAAGAAATGGAGAAAGGAAGAAAGGGAGTTGTCATTCTGGCGATTCAGAACTGTAGACACTAGCCAATACTTTGGTTCCACCTACAATGTAAGGAAACTTTCATATT
This sequence comes from Bombycilla garrulus, assembly GCA_013400315.1. Taxonomy (NCBI): domain Eukaryota; kingdom Metazoa; phylum Chordata; class Aves; order Passeriformes; family Bombycillidae; genus Bombycilla; species Bombycilla garrulus. The sequence goes on along the minus strand of VXBU01009944.1, from coordinate 721,775 downwards.
TGGATAACTTTGGAAGCTGCAGGTATCTGGTTTTAAGCAAGTCAGCAGGTGCTGTAGAATCAACCTGATCTCTTTGAAAGTGCTATTTTATAGGCAAATTTTGATGAAAGAAGAAATATTCCTACATTTTAAAATATCATGTACACCCTCCGGTTTTTGTATATTATGAATTTATTATATCATTTTTATGCATAATCATTAAATTTAAAGTGTAATGTTCCTAGATGTTATTCTAAACTAAGACTTAAAGTATCTTGTATGCCATTTTGTGGATCTGTTTTTCTTTGGGAAGCTATATTTAGTGGTGATTAAAAATCCAGGAAAGGATTATTTCTAATGAATTTCTTAGATTTTTTAATTGTATGGACTAATCCTTATGCATTTTTGGGAAAAATCTACAGCCCCAAATATCAAAATATTCTGCTTTCTCAATGTCAAAGTGACACTAGAAATACCAACGTATGGATTACAATGTGTATATGGCAAAATTTTATAAAATATAGCAGTAAAGCATGAATTATATGGTCTGATTCCTCATCCCTGATATTCAGCTCAGTTACCCTGAAAAATTAAGTAAGGATTAACCTGACTCCTCAGGAAAAAAGGAATGTTGATTTCTCATCCAACAGCAGGTGATGCTGTTGCCATTGGCAGAGAGTTGTTTTCTTCCTTAGAGAATGAGCACATCTTCTTACAAGGCAGCCTGTGATAAAATCAACTTGTTCTCGACTTGTGCCTGCAGAGCAGGTGGCAAGTATCAGTGCAACACCAAGATAAGAGCTGAGGGAGCCAATCAATAGGAATTAAGAAGTCATGCAGGCAGCAGGAGAATGTAGTAAAGGGTCCCAAAGACACAGTAGAAGCTACAGAAGCGTTTGTGTTGGGCATCGCCAATTTTTTAACATTGCCCCAGAATTAGATGGTATGATAAATGCGTGTCTACACACTCTATTCTTTACCGCTTAAAGGAAAAACCTCAGACAGGCAAAGAAAAAATTCCTGTGTTTGCCATTGCCATCCAGTTTTTTTAGTTAGTGAACATGCCTTGCAAACAGTATTTTTTTGGTTGAGGTTGAAATGGCAGCAAATTGTCAGTAACATGCATCCTAAATGGCCCAATTGAATGCTTATTTACTCTGCTGGAAAGCTTTTAGAGACTTGAAAGGTCATTTAAGCTACTCTAGCGCAGGTAAAATTTATCACACTTCTAGTTAATCAGAAGGTGATTTATTGCAGTTTCTGTATTGTCATGAGCACTAAGGAGTGGTCCCCAGGATATATATACTACACAAATAGTAGCTGTTTCATCTGGTTTGAATTTTGTGTTGCTACTTTGAAACCTAGAACATACAAGGGCGTGAATCAAAACTAAAAATCATGCTGGAATTTATGGTTGCGGTGGTATGGTGGGTGTGTGGTCTGAAAAATATGGGAATAATCATTATTTATGATGAAAGAGATCTTTTAAGTTAGGCCTTTGATCAATAACACTATAATAATAAAAGAGCTAATTTTGCTTTACAGTAAGTGTAATGTAAAAACACTTAGGAGTGGCTCAAAGAGAAACAAATACTTTCAGGTTTTATAATGTTAAAAACAAGAAAGACAGCATTCTGCAAGATGTGAAAATAAGAATTACCAAAATTGAGGTGTAGTGAAACATTAAAGCTTAACTTACTCAGTTTGAGCTTGTGTATGTACCTATGGACTGGAAATGGGTTTGATGTTAAAATTATTTTTCATTATTGACTTTTTTTCTCAAGGTTTAAGTGCGCATGACATACCAAGATAGAGCTTTTGTTAAGTAAAGAATGTAGTAGTGTCATCTGAATGTGGGAGAAGTGGTTTAGGCCACTTCATGAAGATTTTTGAGAATTGTCTGTCAGATACTCAGAGATTTCAGGAAATAGAATCATTAATACTGTTAGCAAAATCTAAAATTACTTATTGTACAGACAATTTTTTAAAATGGAAATGGTGTGAAACTGAATGCAAGATTGATCTCTGATAAAATAATGATAAGTATTAAAATATATAAAAGTATTAATAATTAAAATATATCAAAATTAATATAATTCTACATACCAGGGTGACTATAAAACACAGTTTAAAATCTTGAGTTTCAAGAGCTGCCTGGAAAGCCACAGCTTCCCCTCAAAATGAGCAGGGAGGGATCTGACCTTGGATTCCCACATGGTGTAAAATATCAGGCTCTCTATTTTTCTGACATTCAAGTTTTTGTTTACTGCCCAGAGCTGAAATGAAAGTCAAGGAACCAATTCTAGACAAGACATATTGCCTTTCTTCTTGCATCTACAAATCCTATATATCCTGTCTGGAGACAGAGCAATTTTCTGGTGTGTCTCTCCTACAAACAGCTGTAGTACATGGCATAAATTTTAGGACCTTCTTAGTATGTGATGAGGCTACAGTATTGTAAATATGGAAAAAAACCCCAAACTGATATGGGTTCTAAATCAAGGATTCTCTGTATAAAAATTCACTACAAAAAGTATTTTCTCTGAGTTGGACAAGCTTAAGACATGGTAACTTTTCTAGGAAACAAAATACCTCCTCCAGAAATTGAATTATTTAAGGTTTTAACTTTAAAAAAAATTATGAATTCACTTTACAAGATCAATAAATATCTCTACTAATAAGAACTCGATGCTGAGGCATTGTCTTATACCAGTGAGACCCTGCACTGTGCCTAAAACAAAGGTCAATGAATAAGACCTCAAATGTTGCCAGATTTTAGTTTTCATATACAATGTGATAAGGTCAAAACTTAAATATTTTTATGACGAAAAACATGACTGTCTTCACCATGAATATTTCAAAATACGTGGGTTGTCTTGTGAAGGGCTAAGATGGCATGAAAATATGAGTAATCTCACCTTTCTAAAGTAGATCATAAAAACCAGCTTAAAGAAAATCAAGACTGTTTTTAACTGGATATCATATAGATTCACACTTACAGAAAAAGAGTGTTGCCCTAGTAGATGAATATGAATTTCAAATTTAGATTTCAAATTCATCAACTCATGTGAACACATTTATTGCCTTTTAGAATTTTCAGAGCATGCCCAGTCAGATTTGATCTGTACTATGTGTATCTGGATGCAGTTTTTTGCACATTTGCTCTTCAGTTTTATTTTCTGTCCTCTATAGAACACGTGACTTTTCATTAGAAGTGTCACCTACTATAGCTTTTTTTATTCAGCTGAAAGTATGTTTGGTTTGAAGATTATGAGTTGCAAGACACAATTACTCAAACAAAATCATGCAGAATATAATCTCCCTTGACAAATCAGTAGATCTAATGCTTCAGAATTAGAGGAAATTGATTTTTTCCATGACATGAGTAGAGATTTGAGAAAAAGATCAAAGATATCAGTATTTTATTTTGGAGAGAAAATTAAACATTTATTTTTAATGTCAGTCCCACAATTATTATTTCACTGGTTCAGTGAGTTACTATAGCAATACAATCCAGTGGCTTTTGAAACATTATTTATCTTAGTCACTGAGGGGAGGGGTTATTGTATCCAGAATCAAGCTGAGTCAAAATGAGAGAATAATACTTTTTTTACAACAAACAGCCTATAGCTTCACAAAGTAAGCATATTGATTACACATTCATCTTTTGAAATCAGCCTCACTTCTATAGTCAATGCATAAATGTATTGTGGAGAACCAAAAGTAAATCACTTGGGGGTCACTTTTCATGTCATAAGGACCATAACTTTGAGTGAATCTTATTTACTTTGACGTGTTTGTAGAACACTAGAAACTATAATTAAATGACACAGCTCATTGATAGGAGCTGGCATCAGCACTGGTGTCAAACCAGTGAGAAAAGATGCAATAGGTAAATTCAGACCTTGCCTGTTACATCTTTCAGTAACACAGCTTACTTGCTTAGCAGGCAGCATTTCACTGTCAGATGAGCTCTTGCTGCATTAAAGATCAATTAATAGGAACCGAACTGTAACACTGGCTTTTTTTTTTTTTTTTGACACCATTTCTCACAGCACACTCCTGGAAAAGCTGGCAGCCATGGTTTGGACAGGAGCACTTTTTGCTGGGTTAGGAACTGGCTGGATGGCCGGGCCCAGCAGGTGCTGGTGAATGGTGCTGCATCCAGCTGGGGCCAGTGGTCAGACCAACTAGTGGTCTGCAGGGATCAGTTGGGCTCTGCTCTGTTTGATATATTCATTGATGATCTGGACAAGGGGATTGAGTCCACCATCAGTAAATTTGCAGATGACACCAAGCTGGGAGCATGTGTCAAACTTTTGGAGGTAGGAGGGTTCTACAAAGGGACATGGACAGGCTGGATTCGTGGGCTGAGTCCAACAACATGAAGTTTAATAGTCCAAGTGCTGGACTTGGCTACGACAACTCCTTGCAGTGCTACAGGCTGGGGACAGAATGTCTGGACAGTGCCCAGGCAGAAAGGGACCTGGGGATACTGGTCAACAGCCGGCTGAACCTGAGCCAGCAGTGTGCCCTGGTGGCCAAGAAGGCCAAGGGCATCCTGGCCTGTGTCAGGAACAGTGCAGCCAGCAGGAGCAGGGAGGTCATTCTGCCCCTGTACTCGGCACTGGTGAGGCTGCACCTTGAGTGCTGTGCCCAGTTCTGGGCCCCTCAATTTAGGAAGGACATTGAGACCCTTGAGTGTGTCCAGAGGAGGCAACGAGGCTGGTGAGGGGCTTGGAACACAAACCCTGTGAGGAATGGCTGAGGGAGCTTGGATTGTTTAGCCTGGAGAGGAGGAAGCTTAGGAGAAACCTCTACAACTTCCTGAAAGGTGGTTGTAGCCAGGTGGAGGTCGGTCTGTTCACCTAGGAAACCACTGACAGAATGAGAGGACACAATCTTAAGCTGTGCCAGGGGAAATATAGATTAGACCTCAGAATAAAATTCTTCACTGAAAATGTGACTGGACAATGGAATTGTCTGCCCAGGGAGGTGGTGGAGTCACTGTCCTTGGATGCCGTTAAAAATGGATTGGACATGGCATTCACTGCTATGGTTTAGTTGATGAGGAGTTGTTAAGTTAGGTCATAGGACTGGATGATCTCAAAGGTCTTTTCCAACCTAGTTCATTCTCTGATTCTGTGATTTTGACAGAATCAGTAGGTAAGTCAATAGTGTTATCCTCCCTTGGCACTGGTGACAATGTCACAGAAGATCAATATGAAAATCCCAAGTGAGATTGCAGAAGGCGACTAATGAAAATACTTTAAATGGTATTTTAATGCTGTTATTATGTAGGTAGATTTCCCATGTAATTTTTTTCTTTTCTAGTTTATTGTAAGGAATTTTGTTATTTGCAGTACTAGCAGCTCAGTTCAGGTTCATAATTACTTTTATTTGGTCTTTCATCACTTACTTCTCTGGGCCATGCTGGGTAAATCTTGGCTCAGTATCATACATCTGGTTCTCTCTTCATCAGCTCCAGTGTGTGAGTGTGTGGGAATATTTAAGTTTTCAGAAGTTATTCATGCTCTGCAGAAATAGCAAACAAACAAACAAGCAAAGAAAGAAGTAGCTACCAAAATGAAGTGCTTTTTCCCCACCATACATGGTCCTTAATGAATAAACTTTCTCAGCATTCATTTCTCTGGGGAAATATGAGCCAGATTTGGGTTAGAGTTTGACTTCCTAAAAATCTGGGTGTTCAGACTGATGTTTTGTGTTGGCCTGTTTTAGACAGGCTTAAATACTGAAATACTTTCTCACATATATTTTATATTTAGGTGCTTTTATATTTTTAATGTTATTGTTACTGTTCTTTAGACATGACTGTCAAAGACTCTAAATCATACCCTGTGATTTGGTAAAAAAATTGTTATTATAGACTCTTAAAATCAGCAGAGCACATTTCTCTGTGGCTGAAATCTTGAGGCTTCCTCCACATGGATCTGATTCCACATCAGAGCTGCATAATTCAGGGACAATAAATTCACTTGGGGAATGGTCAGAGAGTTTTAGATCTTGGGTCGTTATAGTCCTGTAAAAATAAAATCAGTAGGACTAGTCCTCAGATGAGGTCTCTCATAGTCACTCCTGATTTACAATCTCTTAGTTAATTAAATTCTTAATAATTAATAAATAAACCTCTGGGGGTCTTGCAAAGCAACCCACAGAAGCAACTGTATAATTAAAAAAAAAATTTGCTGAAAAAAAGGCCCCTCTAATTTTGCTTAGTAAAAGTGAAGGGAACTAAAAATGCTTATATTTGCTATTCTAACTCTAATTTGATAAAAATAGATCTTTTTCAAATTTATTTTCTCTGCTACTTTTTCTTGATGTAGAACTAGATTCTGTTAAATTAGTCATAGAGAAAGATTATTTTCATGCTGTCTAGCTGCATTCATGTTTTGGATATGGCTGAACAATATATCTGAGTACCACTTGCAATTCATCCAAATAAAACTATTTCTAGTATTCCTTAGTAAACGATCTTTTGATTCTATGGAAACAAAGTCAAAGGAAACATAAAATCTGGCATTATTTGGTCTTGCTGTCTACTTTTAGAAACAGGTAGCAGAAAAATATATGATATTTACCTTCATTACTGGAGTTACACATTCTCTGTAAAAACAAAACATTAAATAGGGAAGATAAGCAGAAGGAAAAAAGAATAAAAATTATTGCACTAATGAGCATCCATGTGGGACTTTCTGAGTTTCTCTGAATATATTTGAATGCTTATTATATTTGAGACAAGTTGACACTTTCAGAAAATGATGAGGTGTGCATCACCTATCTCGTAAACTCCATTTTGTATGTTAAAAGCATAAATCATTAACAAGAACAAGTTATTTTGCAGCTGACATGCTCACCGGGCCACATCTAAGGAGCAGTCTATGCTGTCCATTGAATTTATGGAAGGATAGCTCAATGCTTTCAGATTTTCTTAGGGTAATAATTATACTACAAAACCTCATGAATCTGTAAAACCTGAAAACCTCAGGTTTTTTTTGGTTTTTTTTTTTTTTTGGCGTTGCAGGGTTTCATTTTGTTTTGTTAATTTTTAAATGGAGATGGGAGTTCAGTAATAAAGTATTTCTGTCTGCAAAGATTTGCTGTTACAGGAGAATAAAAAAATCTTTTTACTAACCTGTTAAATTGAAACACATTGATTCCTAGAACATTATTTTATCTTGCTCACTAAGCATGGACTTTTATTGCCTGTTTAAACATTTATGGAATAATTTTATTGTGAATTTAAAAGCTGAGGGTACCAAGCAAATATAGATGGGGCTATTCCTGCTTTTTAAATTCCATTGAATAAGGTATGTCAACTCTTATGAATTAATTTGTGATTACATGCAGTGGAAGAATTTGCCATGAGTTCTGCATGTGTGAAGTTCTCTCAGTAATCTTCAGACTAGAACCAGCCTTTCTGGAAACACCTGTTTTACATCTTGAACATTTCCTTTGTCTCCACTGCAAACACAGCTCTCATACTCTTAAAAGTGCAACACTGAGTATGTTGCCATAAAGCAACTTCCTTTTTAACTAGGACATCTTCAACTGCATTGTCAAAGAAGAAAAGTGAGAAAAAAAGATACTGAAGAAGCACCATGCTGAACTAGTATTCATTTCAAGTATCAGCTATTTGGAACAGGTTTCTTGTCATAGATTATGATATAAACTCCCTCTTAAATGTACAAAACAGGCAAGGATTTTTATCAAAGACAATTATTATGATATTGTCTGAAATTGAAAGTTGCATTGGCTTTTGAGTGTACCAATGTGGTACCATGGCAGAAAGGTGTAGGTTACATAGAACTAAAGGCCAGAATGAAAAGGCCACATCAGTAATGAGCAGTGCAACACTTACTGCGGCACAGCACTTGGCTAGGACTGTGGTAGTCAACTAAAAAGAGCAGAAAGTTTAATTGAAATGAGAATAGCATAACTGGTTTAGACTACACTCAAAGAAAGGCTGAAGGAGGATGAGTACAGTCAGATCAAACAGTAGTCAGAAAAAGAATATATAGTTAACAGATAGAGGCTGCCCAAAAGTACAAATATAAGCAGTTGAAATGATTAATGTGTATAAATATTTCATAGCTATATTTAGCAACAGCAGAGGATTTCATTATTTAGGAAGAGAATTATGTGTTGGAGAGACCTGCGATAAAATTGTATGTCTAAGTTCTCTTACAGTTCTAAATTCATGATGATTGAAGGTTGCAACCTTTTTTTTTCTTTTTTTTTTTCTTTTTCTTTTTCATTTTCTTTTATTAATGAGATATGACGTCTGCTTCAGTCTTTACACTTATACAAATAAGGTAACTTCTCAAGTACTAAAGCAGTGGTTACTGAACTTGATTTGATGTAGTTCAATGAATTCAACTTCTTTTCATATCTGGAGGGTTGAAATTCATCCTTAACTGCAGCAATTTATTTTGGAGTATATCCAACCAAGCCATAAACTGTCTCAAAGGATCTCTAATCTGCTCATGCTGCAGTGAATGTAGGGTCCATAATTAAAACTTCAGCTACTGAAAGCATTTAAACACAGAGAAGTAAGCTTTTCTCAAAAGAGATTAGAGGGTCTGTGTTGGAAGACAGATGTGCCCAAGGACAGTTTACTGGTGTTATCCAATGGTTGCTTGACATGGAAAACAGGCAGACTTTGAGCAGGGATTAGAACTGGGCTGTTCCCCTTTCCCAGGGGCAAATACACAGTACTGCCATTGTTACATGTGCATTTACTAGTACCACTGCATTCACTACCACTATCATTACCAGCACTATTATTTACTATTACTATTCATCTGTACTATTATTTTTCTGAGGTTACCCTACTCACTAAAGCTTTTGGTACCTCTTAGGAGACTTTAAAATGAAGATGGATTCTGTTGTTGTCCAGCTTGTACCTCTGTATTCCCAGAAGAGTACTTGATGCCAAATATTTTGAACTGTGTTCAAGATTTTATTGCCTCTTCATGATATTTAATCATGATTTGCTTCTTTTCTCTTTCGTGATGCTTCTCAGAATATGATGAAATATTTGTCCGAAGTTTTGAGAGTAAATGGCATATTATAGCTTGTAATATACATATAGAATTTAAGAAGAACATATAATAATTTCTTTGTGTCTTTTTTCTATGCTTTATTCCTGTAAGGAAGCCAAGCAAAAATTTTCCTCCTCAAAGATCAGTCAAAGGATGCCATTAAGGAAGACATTCTTGTATCGAATATACTATTGAAGAATTTTGAGTGCCTGAATACCAGAAATTTCACCTTTTACAGCTCCCAACAGCCATAACTATGTTGAAGATATGCATTCTCCTGGAACTAGGTACTACTTATTTACAAAAAAACTCGTATTGCGAAAGTCATAGAAATTCTCATTAAATCCTGATGTATCAAAAAGAAAGTGCTGTGTGATGTAATGTCAATGCAATGGTCTCAATCTATGAATGAAGAAAACAAGATTAAAACCAGCTGCAGAGCTGTGGTTACCCCCAGAAGAGGTGTCTGGCTGTCTTGATCTCTGGTAATATTGTACCAATACAAATATAGCTGTGGCCTGCAGCTGTCACATGGGACCCCCTAGTCTGAATCCTCTGATGTTCTCCCCTCTGGAGTGCCCTTAAGAGCTGCTGAAGCATGCAGAGGCAGAAGGAGCTTTTGCAATTTTATCTTGAAGAGAAGCATGCAGTACTTGCATCCCTGACCTCTGACTGTGAATCAATGTGAAGCACTGTCTTGCATGAATTCAAGCTGCCTCCTGTCAAACTATGCCAAGGTAGCAAAGTCATCCTGGACTTTATTTCTCCAGGAGCTGAAGAAAATACAAAAGGCAGTCAGATTTTGTAATTATAAAAATTAAAAGATAAAAATTTCAAAACCTAAACCAAGCTAATATTGGTATTAAACCCTTTGTACTTAGTCAATTTTCTACATGCATTAAATACTTTACAATTGTAAACTCTGCTTCAAAAGACGGTCTTTTATAGGGGTTCATGTCCTGGTTCATTTGTATTCCTCCTATATTGATGCTAATGGAAGCTGCAGGAAGGGATGGGTAGATTTGAACTTTTTAATTTCTTTAGAGGAGAAAGTATACTCAGCTTTGCAAAGCTTAACAATGCCTCTGCTGTGGCATCACCAACTTTGCTCTGTGCTTATCTTGATCTTTCTTGGCACAGTTGTCCTCTCAGAGACATCCAGTGAGAAAGGGTTTCTTTTTAGCTATCTGAAAAGCAATAAAAGTCCATCACCATTTCAATTTTGGATATATTTTTGGCTCATCTGTTGTCACAGAATGAGGTGCTTATTTGGCATTGCTTTTTAATAGAATGACATCAGATCCTTATTAGTGTCAAGCCTTAATGCCTAAAAATAACATAAAAATAGAGCAAATATTGATTTTAAGTATGCTTTATTTAATAGACCTATGTTTCAGTATTTGAATGTAAGAAAAAATAAAGGCACCAAGAGACTGACCACCTGTTGCTATGCAATACACTGTGTCCCTGTAGTTAAATATCCTGCCCACCTGCACTGTCTTTGCTGCTCGGTCTTGCATCCACTCCATGACTTAGCCTAGCACAGCAGGGTCATGATGTGATGGTGTGACTGATATTGAACATTAACTCTACTGTGTTGGGAACTTTGTGCACAAGAGAAACAGGCTCTTATGATGCCAGAATAATATGGGAACTCTCAGACCTGTTGTAGTTAACTCGTTCGGATAATGGTGATGTTTCTAATACAAAAACCCTGCTCAGGCACTTTCTATCTGGAGTGAAACCATGTGGCTGGAATGTGTTGAAAGCTCTTTGGAGCAAGCATTGTCTGTTTAGAATTTGGCTAATGTAAAGGGAGTAAGCTTAGGAACCAGAAGGCACTACGAGCCATGATGAAGAATGAGAAACTGAAAGCAGTAGTAGGAAAGGACTGTTAACTGGGATATAGAAATTTTTGTGACAACGTGGCACATTTGCTTTATGGCATTTTTAGCAAAAATGTTACAGTACAAAAAAGAACTCTCTAAAAGAGCTGACCTAATACAAATGATATGAGGTTATTCCACCATTATTATTATTTATTTCTTTTTATACTTGTAATAATTCAGGTGCTTTCCAGAGAGAAAAGCTGCAGGCCCTGCCCCAAGGAGCTTACAATCTAAAGGTGGACAAGGAGAGAGACGTGAAGGAGAGAGGGTCTACAGAGCAGTCAAGAGGCCAAGATGGAAACTAACCGGTCAAATATGATTTGAACACATTGTTGCAAAGCTATACAAACTATTTTCCAATTACGACTCATATTTTCCATTTTGGTTTAACTGTATCTGCCATGACACAAAGATGTGTGGAGGAAGGAAGCTTGCAATATAAGCGAGATCAGAGAGAGTAGCACATGTGTGAAGTAGAGCTGGAAAACTCACCTTGAAGTATAGAGATGAGAGGGGTTTGTCTGGATTTCCAAGACACTGTTCAGTACCAGGACAATTTAGATCCAGAATGACATGGCTTTAGGTCAGGTCCTACAGATTTACATGGGATAAAGTCCATCAGAAATGTAAATGTACTCTATGCATTTGGAAGTTCCTTAATACATCCTAATATGAACTAAAAAATTGATTATGGCAGGGCTGGGGAAGTTAAGAATGAAATAACAACACTTTTGTGGTATATTTAGGGGGGAAAGAATGATGTGGAAAGTTGGGAGTGGTTATTCTTATGCCACTTGTAAAATGGAATTTTTAATAATGTAGGACACCAGCCAATGATTTAAAAACCCCACAATATTTAATTTTAAAAATACTGGCTTTAACTAAGACAGTAAGTCACTCATCAGTTATGAAAAATACTATTAGGTTTTTTTTATACATTTAGGTACCTATTATAAAACATCCGATCAAGTTCCCCCAAACTGTAAAACTGTCAAAGAAACTCCCTTAAGGCGTGCCTTTTAAAACTTCTCAACAAATTGCCATTATTTATTCAAGTACTCGGGGGAATCATTGTATGCTTGTTTATTCCTGAAGTATCTTTCCCTTAGCAAATGCAGGTGTAATGTGAAGGCAGAAGCTAATAAGCAGCTAAATATTAAAGTGCATAGGTTGTCCACATGAGGAAAAAGAAATGGTTGAAGAAGCAGTAGCTGTGGTTATGAAGGATTTTTGGGGCGCAATCTATCATCAGTTTTTAGTAAGCCACAGATATTTCTTTTCCTATAAGAAGTCTTTGTACACTCTTCAAAACTTGCAAATGCATTTCTAACAATGGTATCAGGACAGTCCTACTCCTCTTGCTGTGAGGGAAAAATTGTAATTAAATAATCAAATAGACCTATTTTTCATTAATTTACAGGTATTCATATTCCTTCAATAAATAAAATAATATAATTTATCTTCTGATTCTGTAGAGATTTTGACACAAGTTTCTAGCAATTTAAATAAATTATTCTAATAGCTTGACATGAATTATGCTGGCAGGAGCCACATATGGTTATTATGGTGCACAGAATCTTTTAAGAACCTACAAAGTTAAATAAAAGCTTACAAGTTTCTTAAGCTACTTTTTATTTGCATAGAAAAATATTTATCATAGGAGTCAACTATCATATGAGAGAAATTCCATTTGTTGTAATTGAAAAAGATAGCTAAAAAGTTTCTGTGGGTTATTGCAACAGTACAAGAATACAAGATGCTTCCATTTATTAAAAAATGTAAAACAAATCGTGAAGCTAAAGCAGGCTACAAAACAGAAGGTCCTCATATTTTCTTTCTCTCGACTGCTATGTTACAAGATCATGTGCCACAGTTGAGTACTATAAAGTGTAATTCTGCATTAGCTGATATAATTCTTAAAACATTCCCCCCCAAAAGCACTATGCAAAATATATATATTTGTAAATGCTTCCTCCTGTAAGCATCACAACCTTGTTATCACATAGTCACCCTGAACAATTGTTTCCTGTCTCCCGTCAGAGTCAATGCTAATGTCCAATGCCTTGTCCAGCTGATCCTGAGGAGTGGCAGGTTCTGAGTTCTGTAACTCCATTTTCTCTGTTTCTGAAGCACAAATACTTCCCTCATCCCGTGAATCCAAAGACTCATTGGTATTTTGTGACTCAGCTAACACACATTTTTTGTCAGGATTTCGGAAGTTTAATTCACAGTTCATGATCAATTCTCCCTCTTCCAGTTCATCAGTTTTCTCACATTGTTCTTCTGCCTGCTGACGGGAGACTTCTTCAGAAACGGTGTATATTTTATTTGTACTCTGCTCCACAGAGTTTGTTTTTGATCGTCTGTGAAACAACCCAAAATTTTTTATGTCTGTTACAAAATTCACACGCTTTTGTTTCTCCTGAGTGGACTCTGACACCATCATTGCTGAGCCATTGCTTACATTATGTCCTTCTGAGGCAATATTGGCTGATCGTGGGTGAATCATCGTGGTTATGTCAAAAAGGCTGAAGGGTTTCTTCTTTCCTTTCTTGTTTCCTTCGCTCTCACCATTTTCTTCATTTTCTGACAGAGAGGCAGTGTCTTTGCTCATCTTTGCAGTCTGCAAATTAGACAGCTTGCTTCCTTTTAACAAACCCAGGACTTCAAAGCGAAAGCTGGAAATATCTTGTTTTAACTCCTAAAAATTAGGAAGAAAGACGAAATGTCAGAACATCAAAGCTAATTTGACTTAACATTTGAAATAAAAATTTAACAAAAAAATAAAAAAAAAGGGTTTATGCTGGGGTCAGTAATAAACTTTACTGTCTGGATCTTGGCATACCTGGCATCTTCAAGGCTGAAGATCTTGCTCTAGGAAGCAAGTTATATGCTACCTGAATAACCGAGTGTGAGAAACATGCTTCACAGTCTTAAAATATCTTACTAAATTACTAAAACACCTATAAACATAAAAATAAACACATACCTTAAAATTTTCTTCTGTCAATCCTTCCTCAGTTTTGGCATCTCTTATCATTGCTGCAACATACCTTTTAACGAGATTTCTCATAACCTCCTAAGAATATAAAGTATTGTGTTAGCTTTCTCTATATTAGTTAATAAACATACACTCACAGACTCTGCTTGAGCTTTTTCATGCTTTAGGAACATGACAAAAACTATACAAACCTTAGGTCTGTTTGAAAATTTGTTTTGCTTTTTGATGGAAACTACTAATGCTTATTATCCTGAGAAGGGATATGTTGGATTTGACCCTAGGTATGTCTCCTGCCAATAATATCCAGCCTGGCAGCAAGCAGTTGCTGATGCTTCAAGAGGAGAGCACATCTGGTATGGCTGTACAACTTTATTTCCAGCTATTCTCTCTCAATCCTCCTGTGCTGTGAGATGCAGCGACTCTGAACAAAAATTATACTTCTAGGTTTAATTGGCTGTGACAGGTTTTCTTATGCATTTTGAACTAATGTAAACTTTCAGCATTCAGAAATCCTCTGCCAGTGAATTCCACAGTATGGAGTAAGATTCCATTTGGGGTTTTATTTTTAACCTTTGGTCTGGTAGTTTCCACTGTTGTCTTTTAAGAATCCTAGAAATTATTTAGGTTGAAAGAGATACCTGGAGGCTGTCTGAGTCATCTCAGGGCCATGCCCAGTCAAGTGTTAAATATCACCATGGGTGAAGATGCTGCAGCCTTCCTGAGCAACATGTTCCAGCTCTTTACTACCCTCACTGTGAAGATAATTCCCCTTACCTTACAGAATTTCCCTTCCTTCAACCTGTGTACATTTTGTCTTTTGCCTTGTACCTTGAAGAAATATCTGGATCCTTCTCTCTAACGACCCACTATATGATTTAAGACAGCAATTATATTCCCCCTAACCTACTCCAGGCTGGAATCTGAGCTTCTTATATGAAATCCTCTAACCATCTTGGTGCCCCCTTGCTGGATCCCTTCCAGTTTGTTAACATTTCTCTCCTGGTGTGGAGCCCAGAGATGACATACTGCTCTAGATAGTCTCACAAGTGAGGGGTGGAGGAGAATAATCACTTCCCTCAAAAGGCTGCCTATACAGCCTCATTAATGCAATGTAGTACATGTGTGGTATTCAGTTTACAGATAAAGGCAAACCACTGCTCTGTGTTCACCTTCCTCACGATTTTACAGATCCCTGTTGTACTTCCCACAGCTACCTGTTCTTCAGGTTGGAAAAGTCCCAGCTTACCTAGTTACTTCACATATGGCATTCATTAATTATCAAGCCTACAGATCACACCTTGTTTAACTTGCAGCTCTTTTAACATGACAAAAATAAAAAATAAAGCTGAAAAATATTCATTGTGAAGTAATAATCTAAAAAAAAGTAAAAGCTGAAGAAGAAGGAAGTATTAAAAAAAATTGCTTACGGGGAATCTAGGCAGAGGGGTTATTAAGAAGTTGTCTATGAGGGACTAAAGCTGAAGAGATGAAGAGCAGGTTCTGATGGAGCATGTCAGCTCACTGCACATATGGTCCTGATGATTCCTGGCAGGCAGGAATTTGCTTTTTTTAAAGACAATCCATGTTTCAATGGGAAAAATACTGGATAACATGTCAGTGTTCTAGAAAATATCCTTTTGCTCCAAAAAGAAGACAATTGTATTCTCAAATGCTTTTGTTCGAACATTAAAAATACTAAGCTTGTTTACTGGAGAGGAAATAAGAGTAGAATTTATGTGTTTTTCCATTTAGTTTCCTCTTCCACTTTCTCATGAAATTCTTCCATTTTTTTTTCCTCACGAAGACATTCTGAAGGCATAGAAAAACAATTGCCCAAAGGATAAACATAGAACTGTACCTGGTATTGATGATGTCTCCTCAAATTGTCAGCTGCACGTCTCTGAAAAATAGAAAAGAATTAAAAAATAATAATCCATGTGTGGAAGTGAAATACGTAACCACAGAAAACAGCAGGCCTGTGCATTATACGGTATCTAGCAAGCTGAGAGAAAAGGTTCAAAATCTGTTGAAAAATAATAGTGTTTGAAAAAAGCCTATCATTTGCTTTATGAAAAGGAGAAAGGTGCTGTGGGGAAGACAAAGTGGATTTTCTACATTTTTGTCAAAATGCTTTTATTCCTGCATCAGCATGAATGTGGTGGGGCAGCCAGGTCACGGGTTGCAGAGCCCTGGGGTCAAGTATCTGAGATAGAAGTGTAACAATGGGTCATGTCATTCACTTGCACAGACTGAAGCATATTTTACTGAATTGAAAAAAGCTTGACTTGTGTCAAGTTAGATTTTTATTGTTGATACACAGCAAAAGAACAGGAATAAATGGACATCAGTTACAGGAAGGGAAATTCTGTATGGAAAATCATCAACACAGTGAGGTTTGTAAAGCCATGGTGTTAGCAATACACTTGCTATGGCTCCTAATGTCTCAGTTAAGACAAAGCTAACCAAAACCTGCACTGTAAAATTGTATTAATGAGAAAGTTCCCCCTTAGTTCTCTGTTTAAAAAACCCTTGGTCATAGAGAGGTGTATGGAAGAAAGAATCAGCTTTCTACACAGTTTGGTGTTGATAAGGAGGGAGGGTAAAAGGGACAGAAACTCTGAAGAAGAGCAGCAAAAGAAGTGTGGTAGGATGAAAGAATAGCCCAGGTTTCAAGCAGGTGTTGTATTAGATTATACTGCTATATCTAAGGGCTACCCAGAAGAAGACAGGAAAAAAAGGCCTTATTTTTTCCCTTGAATTCCTTTTGTCCTCAATTGCATAATGAGTAACATATCCCCATCCTCTACCTTAGTTATCCCTAACTGGTGAAAGAAACACAGCTTTAACTTAGACTCTTATATCTGCTGCTGACAAGAAAACAATGTGTCTGACAACTGATTGTATTTCTACAAAACAGAACACTTAACAGAAGCTTAAACCAGGGTGAAATAACATCCAAGGGACTTGTTAAAATTGAGACCTCAGTGGCATAGTACGGCAGACAGAGCAAGTTATTTAATCTAATTTTTTTTTACTTGAAAAAAGTAATGAACCTTTTCCCTGTACTTGGAGTCACTTTACACTTTAGGGTTGATTTCTTGTGTGCAATTAATTTGAGGGATGCAGTGGCTTTGTGGTTGGGCTAGCAAAAAATAATAGAAAGAGGGAAAATCATTATTTCTAATCAGTCTGAACAGCACTGTAGGCTAGAGCTTTGTACATGAAAATGCTCTCTTCATGTATTTTATTCATGTATTATCTTCTCTTCAGTATTTTTCCTGATTGTGTTTCTCCATCTATGCTTCGTCAAAGAGAAAATGGATATTTCTTGTATTTAAGGATGGAGGGATGGGCGAGCTTGCCCATCACCAGGGCCGGAGGGCACAATGCAGCCGTGGGAAGGCTCATACCCTCACAACACCCGAACTTAGCTGGTTTATAGAAAAAAAATCTCAGCTTTCTTGCAGCTGACCACACGGTGGAGATGTTTCATTCTGCTGAGATAACACTAAGGGAGCTCGTGGCTGAGAGGGCTCAACAACAGATTTGACTCACAATGAAGGGAAAAACACTTTAGGGTGTAATTGAAACACACTTCAGGTAAAGTGAATAACTCCTAAGGAAACAAAAAAAATCTTATTCTTTTCTTGCACGATGCTTCCTGCAGCTGCTGTCTGCTCTGCTTTATTTTACAGTGAAATGTGCAATAAATGCATAGGTTTAATTCTGTACCTATAACACGAATTACCTTGAAAACATTCATCCCTTTTAACCAATTCTGAAACTCCCAGAAATAGAGCCTATGTCTTTTCCACTTAATGTAATGCTAACAAGTACAATTCGGGATAACTATGTGAAACGATTTGTGTAATGTGTTAGAACAGTTCTCCTGCACTTTATTTTCAATCCATACCATCAAGAAGCTGAAAATTAATTTATTTGTATGTTTTCATGCATAGCTACATACCTACTCCACTGGGAATTACACATACATGTAACCTATCAACTATATTATCACCAAACAGTTCTCTATCTCCCGTTTAAATGTTTAGGTTCCATCTCCAGTTTCTCATCATATTTTGCTTCCTTTTGAAAGCAGAATGAACCTTTGCCTAAACACATTTGAAAATCCGACTATTCACTAGAAATAAAATGTCATTAACATTCATATTGTCCTTATTTAGTTCTCAGCTGGACTGCTTTTCTCTACTCATTTATAGTCTAATTTATGATTCAAAATTTGTTTCAAGTAACCACTGTTCTATGTGCATGAAGAAGCTGAAAATTATGGCCGGCAAAGGGATGAAAATTTAATTTGACTAAAAATATCAACAGAGTGGGAAACATGGTTATGTATGTTGAATGCATCAATGAAATTGAGGGGGATGTTGTTGTCACTTTCCAAAAGGGGGCACTAATATCCTTTAGAAAACTTTAATAGTAGCTTCAGTAGCTTAACTAGTAGTGATAATTATTTTGGTCTTCCTGTAATTTCCTTTTTTGCTAGGAAAAAAGATCTCTTTAGCAGTCAAAAATTTAATAAAATAGTATTATTTATTTTGATGGGCTTTATTGAAATAATATCTTTTATCATGCAGGAATACAAATTCAATGTCTGCATTTGACTTTAAACTGCTTAGTGATAAAAGTCCAGAAAATTGAACTATTGTCTGAAGTTGTGGAGTATATTCCTCATCTTGAATAGAGGTACCACCTTTAAAGAATTAGAACTTATCTGTGTTGATAGAGAGGCTTCTCCACTAAATGGTTCTTGGCTATACAAGGAACACTCCAGATTATTGATTTCCAAGCCAGATGCAAGGCGTTATTTCTTCGCTCAATGTCCAATAACATACATTACAGAGAAAATACAAAATTCTTTTACTGACTTAATAATTGCATCATTTTCCACTGGGTGAAAAATGAATAGGAGAAGGGAAAAGGAAATTTTCTCTGACAAACGATAATAAAATCATGCAGGTTGCTCAGAAAATGTCATAAAAATCTGGATAGCTAGAAAAGAGACAACTGTTTATCTAAACGTCAGATGCAAAAAAACAATAATGATTGAAGCTATCCCTGGAAATCCTTCCCATTTTCACTTCTGAAATGCTTAAAATTAGAGGTAAAACACTTTTTGGTGACTGATCAGACATACAGTAGAATATAATTTGAGGAAAACAGTACCATTTGTTCTGGTGGGACTAGGATTTCTTTTCCCATATATCTTTTTATTTCTGAAATAGCAATGGATTACAGATGGCCAACAGGATTAGCCTTGACACACCCATAAACCTTAGCAGTCAGGAAAACCTCAGCCTAATTAATAAAATTATATTACCAATCTGGCTTTTGCGAAGGTGGGCTAACAAAACTAACAGAACTGATATAGATACAGATATAGATGATATAGATATATGTAAAGAGCAGCACACAAGCATGCACTTATTTCAGAATTTTAGAGTGCAGGGGATAACTGATAATAGCTGAAGAAAATGCTGCATACCTGGAATATGTCAAAATGACAGAATATAAAATATGCTGAACTCTGAATGGTAAAAAGCTCTGTCTGATTCATAGCAGAGCTGAAATATTAGTAAATCACATGTACCATGTTGGCCTTTCTTCAGCTGAAGCTCTGGCTGGAGAAGCTGCCATCAGCATGGCTGGGCACCTTGTTGCTTTGGAGAAAAAGCCTCTCCCTTGAAAAAACTCCCCTTTACTTCACCACCCACCCCTTCAGCTGTCTCACTGCAAAAAAAGGGCAGAAGAACCACAGAACTGACATCCAAGGAGAAGCAAATTAATTGGCTTTTTTCAGAGGCACCTCTCATCACTACAGACCATGTTCTTGACCATGAAAGTTTTGTTATAAACAGCAGTGTAGATGATCCTCCCAAGCAACCATGACATACTTATTTTTACTGGCATTTCTCTTCTTCCTATGGGTCAGATAAATCATCTCACTAGAATGTGTGCTATAAACTATCCTGACCCTGAACCATTTCTTTACACATTCTGCCTGTATATACTGAACTTTCAAGTGTGCACATATATAAATTTTACAGTGGATTCTTGACATGTTTGATTTCATCCTTGACTCACTCCTAGTTCATGATTCCTGGCTTTTTGTTACTGAGGACTTTTTGCAGAGATCATGCATAATCCTTGCCAGCTCCTTTCTGTCTATCATCTATTTTGTATCCTCTAGCACTGACTCACTCTTTGGATGCACACTATTGCTTTTTCTACGGAAAAACACTATAGTATGTCACTATTAGTGCTTCCTAATAGGAAAGTTAGCATTTAGAGATTTCAGAACAGAATGTTTTGAAATCTGAGTTCTGCCTTGCAAACAATGTGGCATCCATCCATCCATATAGCTAATATAAGAAAATCGCATTATAGCATTTTTTTTTCTCTCCCAGTCCTGGCTGTAGGGAAGTAGACAGGGTTTATAATGCAGGACTCAGTGAAAAGGAGTAGATCCCAATAAAGCTTATCTTGTAGCTCAGAGGCCAAGGTTATTACAGGGGAGATACAAGTGAGCTGAAGTCGTCTGAGATCCTTGAACAAAAGGCAGAGAAAACTCTTCATTAACTTTTGGTTGAAAGGGCATAGAGGTTGTAAATTTAATTTGTATGTAGCTTGTAGGGACAATTGAAAAAATTCTAGGAAATCAAAGCTGAGCTGTTGGTGATGGGAAGTTTGTCAAAACCAGAAAGAAGTGCACTCCTCAGGACAAACTGCGGGATCACTGTGGTGAGCCCATTTGCTGACTGACGATTTAACCTCTTGGAGAGTGTCCTGTTAACAGCACCTATCTGGTGGTTTCTACCCAATGTGGAAATTAGAACACAGATTGCATATGCACATCTTACTCTATTTAGCTTGGGTGAATAACTGGGTCTGAAAATTGCAAAATGCTCCAAATTCACATGACCTTAATGGGGTTTGTGTTATGCTGAGGAATTAGCTGAAGAACTTTGTAGTTGTATGAAATGCCCATATGGTGGACTGAATCTGCCAGGTCAGCCACAGCCACTCTCTTTTTTTCAGGCAGCTGGAAGCGTGGTGGCCATAGTGGCTCGGCTGGTGAGCTCTCTGCTTCAGAGGGGTTTCAGCTCTAATTCCAACTAAGAATCTACTCTGCAGAGGAAACCAATGATTGATATGGTCCTACTGTCCCACATGCTTTAAGGATTCCACTTTCAAATAATTAAAAAAAATAAAATTACAGAAATCAACTAAAAATATCTCACAACTCTCCCTCACCGATGTCCTCCACTCCCAAACAGTTCAGTAATCAGTGGTTCACATTCAAATCATAAGGAAGCTAGGTTCAGCTTCTTCCCTTCTGTTCTCCCAAGTGAGCACCTTAGCCCCTGAATATCTTAAAGATATTGAGAAGGAAATTTCTGTTGTCATAGCTTTTAAGCTTTGGGTAAATAATTAAATATCCACTGGAGAATACAAGTAAATCTGTGTCTCCTCAGCCAAAAATATTTGCTTTAAATGGCACCTGCTCCTTTCTTCAAACAGAAATTTCATCCTGAAGATGGAAAGTCTTTTCCACGAAAAGCTTATTTGAAACTGAAATATACTAATTAAAAAGTTTGGTGTTTAGAGATTTTGGGGAATTTTAGCTTAAAAACAAAAAGAAAATTCTATTTAGAAACATTTTCAAGCACCTTGGTTCATTGACTCCCTACCCTTTGACTCTTTGCTGCACCAGTTTGCCCAAATCTAAGATGAGGGTTTCTTGAAGGTGGTATTTATGTACCCTAACAGGAGGTAGGTGCAGGAAGTAGACATGATCTTTCTGGATCCCCTTCCTCATCATGCCATTCAGCATAGGGCTGGGAGCACCCCGAATATTTCTTTATTATTCCACTTATCCAGGAATGAGTTTACTCCCAAATCGGCAGTTTGAGAGGGCAAGAAAATGGAAAAAAATATAGCTGGGTTGTATAAAGGTATTCTGTATCTGGCTCAGTCAAACAGGAATATTAGACTGAGGGTTAATCAACCCTCTGCTATACACTGGCATCATACCATTAATTTTAATATCATTCTCTCAGTTTATACTAGCTAATCATCCCTACCAAATGTTTAACAAATGCCTAGAAGCATTGCCTACTCTCCCACACACATAAGTACATCACTCTCCCTTGACTTTTTCTTTCTAACATCTCATAGTTTCTCCTTCTGTTGGTCTCTGCATTTACTTTATTCACTTCCTATATTACATAGAGATGTTTTACTCTTAAAATTATTCACCATTTGTGCTAGTTTATGTTCTTTATAAAATTTCTATATTATTCACTGTTAGTTGTTCTTAACTTAATGGGTTTTTTTCAGTGTGTGTTTCTTTTAGTCCATTACTGGTTTGTTTCAATGTCACCCTCATGTTTATTAGTTTCTTTTCCTGGCTGTTTCTTTCCTATATGTACATATAGGACAGCTAAGTGAAACAATTTTGCTTTCACAATTTAGATGCTGGCCAGAAATATCAGTATATTGCAATAAGCCTGATTTGAAGCTTTCTACAAAGAGGGAAAAATCCATTTATAAGCATAGTAATTGTGAATATATGTCACTTATCCTCTTTACTGTATATCTGTACATGCATGTGAACTTGTTTCTCCAAGTATATCTAGAGATTAAACTGCATTCCAGGATATGACAGCAGAATAGCTAGGAAGAACTTATTACTCACTTATCAAGATGTGGGGAATACAAAGAAAAGGTCGATATCCTAATTGTTCATCAAAGAATTGTATCATCCCCCCTGACTTCTTTAAAATGGATGGAAGTTTTTTTATAAGAATCAATAGCACAAAGACTATACCACTTTATTTTCCCCCTTACCCACATCTGACTCTTACTCTCACTTAATGCTTGGCTGACTGAGTTCCTAACAGACTTGAAACATTTATATTTATGAAAATACTATGGTATAGAGAAAATGCCATTATTCACATCTTATCCCAAACAGTCGTCTTCACACTAGATCTGGCTAAATTCAGTCTGGTTACTGAGGTATTGACTCGCTCATGGCAAATGAAGAAAACATTACTAGAGAGAATTAGTTGTTAGTGAGTGAGGATGTTACCTGAATATTTGGACTGACAGTGTAGAAAAACTGTGTTGCTGACTGAGGTATCTCAAGCAGATGAAGTTAGGAGGGAAAAGTTCAAGTCTGCTTTACACACTGCTGCTACCAGAGAAAGTAAGTGGCTGAGATATTACACAGACATCTGCTGAATCCAGGGGCAGGACTATTCTTGGTTGCCTTGTGTGTCTTTTCCCTTCTTTTTTATTTTTCTTTTTTTTTTTTTTTTCCCCCTAGAAATGTCACTTCTAATCAGCAGTATCACAATATGGTATGATTTCAGAACGTGATTCTGAAATAGCTCTACCTTTAAATTCTAGAAAAAAAAGACCAAGTAAATGCTGTTGCCTTTCAATTTTTTTTTCCTTTTTAATGGGAACAGTTTTTAGTAAAAATATTTTTATGATAAACTCATTTCATTACATGTAGAGAGACAGAGACACAGAGAATATCTCATGATGAATACCTCATACATGAGTCTCTGGTTCATGGTCTTAAATTATACCTGAACTCTGACACTTGAGGTGGGGATTAGCAACAATTCTGACACTGGCAGACAAGTACACGCATTTGATCTCTTCTATTTTTATTGCTCTTAATCTTTCTTGTACTATCTGTAGATGGAGCACAGTCATGGTTTATACTGTCATTATAAAGGGATATGATGATGCTTTATCTTCAAATATATTGACATGAATATAAAAAGCAAACATTCTCTGCTAGAATTATTCTCTAACTCATATGCACATTATTTGACAGTTCAGACACTCTATAAGGCTGAGAAAAAGTCATCTATATCACTTTGTTGAGGAGGACTACAGGCAGAGTAAACCACACAACTTACCCCTATTGTTCCAAAACTTTCAGGCTTTCTTCTAATTTTTTTCTTGCAAAGATGTCTCCATAACCACTTGATCAGATACCACAAAGACTTTGGGCTTGGTATGACATTAAAAGGAGTGGGCAGAGTTCCTCCTTCTTCAAAGTAACTCATCCAGAGTTTTGTACGAGCAAACTTCCACTCAATGTCTGCATGATCCTGCACACAAGAAGCACATCATCAGCATAGATTGCTGTAATTAAGGAGGTGAAATAAACCTCTACAAAAATCTGGAAAAACTAAACAACATTGGAAAAGTAATTAATTTTCCTGTTAAAATACTGCCATCTTCTGACAGAAGGTCTTCAACACAAAGCAAAGCTAAGCTACTGTACCTCAGTAAGGAGATGTTCGTTATGTAAAGTGTCTATCTACTTGTAAGCACTTCTTTCACTGTTACAAGATGTTAAATTATTGAAAGTCTCTCTCAAAAAAATAAGGTAACTATAAGCAGAGAAATACTACATTTCTGGAAGCAATGTTTTGTTATAATAACAGCTCACCATTATTCCGCATAGATCAGTCTAATTATGCTGCTCTGCAGCAGCTTCAACAAGACAGTAAGGCTCCTGCATTTTCTTAGAAATTGCTTAGAATTTTGTCCCCAAAATTCACAAATGGGTTATCCTACAAATCATGGGGCTACTAAAACTATTGACTCAAGTATCTTTTTTTCCCTACTGCTTCATAATTCCATATTTGGGATAGGTTGTGGGGTGGTTTTTTTATTTTTATTTGATTTTTTTTTTCTTTTGGAACTTATATAGTATCATATAATTTTGAAAATCTTGGGAAAATTAAAGCTAAAGGCCATGGAAAGACATCTAAATCCTAGCAGCTGAAAAAGAAGACTAAATCACTATTGTTAGATTTGGATAGCCAAGACTTCAGGCCATGCAGTCACAAAAGCAGCAATTAAGAAGTTGTAGCAGGAAAATATACTACCTAAAGCCCATGTTTTGTGGGTGGTACGATGCTATGATATGGTTCACTAGACTCTGTCAAATAGAGTTATTCAAACACAGGGGGTCAGTTTTCCTTTTGTGGAAACCCTTGTAATTATTTGAAAAAAAGGCATATTTTAAAATCTTAAAACAGTGAAGCTTTCTTTTGTTTGCTTTCTGCATGATCATATTTGAATTATCATATGAATCAATGTTTATTTTTCTTAGTCTCCTTAATTACCATTTTGAGATAAAACTACGCCAATAGCTCTGGTAAGGATAAAGATAGTTTTCATTAGAGGAAACAGGACACTGTTGAATGAGAAGGCATGACCTTTTGTTTGAATAGCTAGTGTCCTTGGAACATGGGCACACATTTTCTGTTAACTGTATATCCATGTCAGATAAAAAGGGAAAAAAATAGGAGCCTTTCAAGTGCTACTGAAGATAATGCATTAAAAATGAAGCAGTGACAGAACAATCCATGGCAGTCTTTTTCTAAGAAGAGGTCCTGCACAGTGCAGCTTGGACAGGGCTGTAGCCCATGTGACTTGCCAGAAGCATCAGGACACCCTTCTCAACCCAGGAGCTGCCTTCTTCATCAGGGTCACCTCTTCCCCATCCGGTGTTGTGGGGAAATTTCCCTCTACCCAGTCCAGCTTGGGTCTGGTTTCTTTGTCCTTCCAGAACAGTGCAAAAGAATCAGAGTTAATTGCAATATTTGTTCCAATGTCCTGTCTGTGAAATGTTTTACTGCCAGAAAATTTGAATGTAGGAACAGAGAGAGGGTATCTATTATTATTATTATCTAAAATAATCTAAAAATAAGGAACAACTTACAGCAATGAGTTGATAAGAGTTATTCATCATGGCTATTAGCATGTTGAGTAGAACAACCAGAGATATTACATTATAGGTACCAAACATGGTGGCCCCAACAAATTCAGTGAATTCATGCCTCGCCTTCACGTTGGTCACATAGAGATTGATGAGTCCAAATATAGACCAGAATAATGACTGCAGCGTTTCAAATAACCTGAAAAACAAACCCAGAAGGAATAGCTGTATAACAACAACACATTCAGTTTGCAGATTGTTCAGTTTCTCCCAAAACACACAAAGGTTCTTGACTTTACTGAGATGGCTGACATTTATCACAATTTAGCCATTATAGAGGGAATATCTTTCTAGTGAAACAATGGCCTAGTCTTTCAAATCTGGGCCTCTAGACATACAATACAGAGTCTATAAATAAGACTTCAGGCAAAAGGCTGAATTTGTTCAAATTTCGGAGAGATAAATGTCGTTTCAGAGATTTTATGTCAGACACCTTCTTTTGAAGTATTTTGACCCTTTGCTTTAACTATAAGGAATAAAATAAGGATCCAAAAATAACTCAATGATTGTGTTTTGTCAGGATGTTGAAAGAAGTATCCTCATATTATGCAATTCTGGTTTGTTGAGAGCCACTGAGATAAAAGGAGTTGAATAATTAGAAAGACATTATTATCATTAACATATGTTTTGTTTTATAAAGAAGGGAGACACAAAAAAAAAAGAGAAGCATGCTGTTCTCAAAAGAAACTTGTGTTTTTATGCCTAAAGCGTACAATATTTCCTTAGAGAAGTTTATCCAACAGCTAGGAACCTAATAACGATGAACTTTAAAAAATAATTATCTGTAGCAGATAGACTGAAAAAATTTCCCTTCTGTGTTCAGCCAAACTGTAGTGTCATAGCAATGTTCCTGGTTAGACACTGCTCCTTGAAAGCATGGAGCACATAAAGCAGCACAGTTTGCCATGACACCACCTTCTGACACTAGAACCCCACTCTATCCCAGATGAATATTGCTTCCCTCAGTGCTGAGCTCTGAAAAATTTCTGTGTGCTTTTCTGTTCAGATCACATAAAGTTTAGATCTGCATAAGCATTATTAATATACAACATAAATACACTGTGCCTGAGAAAAGTTACTTGATTAAGATGGTATAAAGGCTGCTATTTTTATAAAATTATTTCCTCTGAGAAGGAAGCCATTGATAACAAATATGTTTTAAAAAAGCCTTGATACACAGAAGTTAATAGGGAACGGACATTTATAGCAGAAGTTTGATTCAGGTTGGAAGGTAAAAGATAAGAGAATTAGTGTTCATTTGGTAGTGTTTTGGTACTATAGATGAACTAAAAACTATAATGAAGTAAAATTTATTTTAAAGTGAAAGAAAAATAGTTTATAACAGAAATTAGAAATTTGATTGTGCGGAGTAGAACCAGTGGAATCTTGGACTGCATGTTTTTTTGCAGCCTATCACATTTGCAAGGAATCTTCATGTTTTAGAACACCAGACTTATTTAATGCCCACAGGTAGACATGGAAGAAATGCAGAGTGACAGCTGCCTGTATGAGCAAGGTCTGAACTGGTGACCTGACGCAACTTCTAATCTCATTTATCTTCTTATCTCTATTTTACCTTTTATCTTTCGAGATATCTTGAATTGTACAGACTTCACTGTGGTATGAGGTGAACATTATTAGAATTATGAATTGTTAGTATTTTTAGTATTATTAGATGTGTTTATCAGGACACCACTGTAAATACCAACAGAAAACAGAAATTCTTTTCTGTAAATAGCATCTAAGTGATTAAAATATTTGGGGAGAGGGGGAGGATAGAAATAAATAGTTACTTACGTTGAAAATGCATTATTCTGCTTTTCACATCGTATTCCTTTGCAGTTGCCAGGTTCATTTGTCTCATAGTAAAAGTACAGCTGGTTCAATCCATTTGCAAAAGCGAGCAGCACAAGGCAGTATATGAAGAGAAACTTCAAAATGTCCAGCAACATTCTTCCTAGAGATATCTGCAGAGGTCCCAGGTGAGAATTTGCAGTGAATAATGAGATCAAGCGCAGGGAGCTAAAGATGTTTGCGATTGCAAACAGGGCCTCAGCCACCAGGGTTGGATGCCACATGTCCCAGCTCTCCCGTGGAACTAATCCACTATACTGAAAACAAGCAGAAGGGAAGAAATTACTCCTTTATTTTGATGCATGAACAAGCATGTCAGTGTCTTTATAAGCTGCTCAATTAATTTGCAGACATCACAATAAATTTCCACAGTATAAAAAAAACTTCACAGTTCAAAAACTCTCACATTGCAAAAGGAACAGTTTTGAGCACCTTGCTTTTTAGAATTATAGAAATTTCCAGCTGTACAAGCAGGTAAATTATTTCTTTGAAGAAAAGTGCAGGGCTGACAGTGATGGATCGAAACCCACAAAAACTCTGGCAAGTAGGAAGAAAACATTCAATCACCGAGTAAGTATATCACTTAATCACTAATACTGGACCAATTATGAAAAAGATGTTTATTAATGAACCATGGCAAACTCCTTATGTGTCTCATTATGAAAGAGCCTGACCCCTGAAACTGTGACTTCTATTCCAGCTCTACCAAGAAAAAATTATTGTAGATGAAAGATAACTGAAGCTTAACTACTGTGGCAGGCTCATTATTATTTATTTGGTCCCATTAATCTGTTTTATAGAACATATCAGAGGAGAGAGTCTATGCTAGAAAGCCCTCTAAAAAGGGGATAATATAATATAAAACAGATTTCAAAGAGGGACAATGGTTTTATCTGTATTTACTTACTTTAGACCACACAGATGTACCTTCAGAGCTGCTGGTCATGCCCTGAGCAGTA
This sequence comes from Bombycilla garrulus, assembly GCA_013400315.1. Lineage (NCBI taxonomy): Eukaryota > Metazoa > Chordata > Aves > Passeriformes > Bombycillidae > Bombycilla > Bombycilla garrulus. Next base: position 693,195 of record VXBU01009944.1, on the reverse strand, counting down.
AAGAAAGGGACTCCACATGACACTGGGGCCAGATGGCACAACACAAACAGGCATCACAGCACTTCACCACACTCACCCTACAATGAAGGTGATCACTCTCAGAGTGATACAGGAACACCTGAGTAACTTGAGCATACATTAAGTCTGTAGGACCTGATCAGATGTATCAAATCCTAAAGAAACTGGCTGATGTAGTTTCCAAGTCACTGTCCATCATATTTGAAAAATCCTGTCAGTCAGGTGAAGCCCCCAGCGACTGGAAATAGGGAAAGATTGCATCCATTTTTAAAGAGGGGAGAAATTAAAACCTTGGGAACAACTAACCTGTCAGCCTCCCCTCTGTGCCTAGAAGACCATGGAACAGATCCTTCTAGAAGCTGTGCTAAGTCACATGGAGGACAGGGAAGTGGTTTGAAGCACCAGCACGATTTCACCAAGTGAAAGTCCTTCCTGACCAACCACCTGGCCTTCTATGATGGAGTGACTGCATCAGTGGACAAGGGAAGGGTTGCAGGTGTAGTCATCTGTCTAGACTTGTGTAAGTCTTTTGAAGTAAACTTTTCTCTAAACTAGTGAGAGATGGATTTGATGGGTGGACTGTTCAGTGGGTAAAGAACTGGCTGGATGAGTGCATCCATAGAGAGACGATCAACATCTTGACATCAGTGACACCTAGCATCCCTCAGGGATCTATCTGTACAGAGACTGGGACTGTTTAACATCTTAGTTAATGACATAGAGGGATTGAGTGCACACTCAGCATGTTTACAGATGACACCTAGCTGAGTGGTGTAGTTGACATGCCTGAAGGACAGGATGCCATACAAAGGGACTGGGACAAGCTCAAAAAGTGGCCCCATGGGAACACCATGGGGTTTAACAAGACCACGTGCAGGGCACTGAACTGGGATCAGGGCAGCTCCCAGTATCAAGACAGTCAGGGGAACTAAGGGATTGTGAGGAGATGGAGTTGAGGTACTGGTAGATGCTTGCTCACAGCCCAGAAAGCCAACCATATCCTGGGCTGTACAAGAAGTGTGGCCAGAAGGCCAAGGGAGGGGTTTCTGTCACTCTACTCCCCTCTGGTGAGACTCCATTTGGAGCGCTGTATCCAGTTCAGCATCCTCAGTACAGGAAAGACATGGACTGTTAGAGATGGTCCAGAGCCATACAGTGAAAATGGTCCCAAAGCTGGAGCACCTCTCTTCTGAGGAAAGGCTGAGAGATTTGGGGCTCTTCAGCGTGGAGAAAAGATGGCTTTGGGGAGATTGTGTGGCCTTCCTGTGCCTAGAAGGGCCTCATAACAACAATGGAGATGGACTTTTTACTAAGGCCTATAGCAATGAGCTAATGGTTTTGAACTGAAAAAGGGTTTGGACTAGATATAAGGAAGATTTTTTATTTATGATGAGCCTGGTGAAACAGGCTGTCCAGAGAGGTGGTAATTAACCCATTCCTGGAGACATTTAAGGTCAGGCTGGATGAGGCTCTGAGCAGCCGGATCTAGCTGAAGATGTCCGTGCTTATTGCAGGACTACATGATCTTTCAGGATCCTTTCCAACCCATACCATCCTATGATTCTGTGATTCTATGTGAAATGAACTGTGAAATGGAGCTGGGAATTGTTTTGGACACTGATATTTGGCACAGGCCCCACACTAGGGTTTCTCTAACCACCTGGTAGTGCACGTGAAACTGACCCAGTGCCTGACAGCAATCCCTGGCACAATGCCATTTACTCATATACAAGCAGCCATAGCAGCTGACAGGATTGTGGATTTGGGGATGAGAACTGCAAAACTGAATAACAGCCCATTAAAGAATTAAGAATTACTCAGCCTTACATTTCATTCACCTGTGATATTTTTTCTTTACAGAGCAGTGAATTAAATCTAGACCTGCTGGAATCATAGATCAATATGATCTTCATTAGACTATCCCCTCCGTAATGATTGTGCTCATCTGCCTCACACACTATAGCTCTTTAAACCAGTTCTGGTTGATTCAAGATCAGTGATGAAAACCAGGCAGTAGAAAACAGAATGTAGTTACCGGAGACAATACCTAAGAGATAAAAGAAGAAGAAAAAGCAGAAGGAAATATTTTTAGTGTTTTTCAGAAGAAAGAGGTAAAAACTCCTCAGCACGATTCCTGCAATTTCTTTCTTTGAATAATATTTTACTGCATATTCTCACAGCACTTTACAACTCTCACAGCTGAAAACTTGCATCTATTAAATAACTAGAACAATTTAAATAATGGAATAATTGTCCGTGCAACCAAAGATTGGTACTGAACAGTGCAGTAGATACTCAGATTAGGGAAAAGTACACAAGGTGTTTTGGGGGCAATAAAGTAAAATACAGTCATGAAGAAACGTAAAGAACATATATGAAACTGGGAAGAGATGGAGTTTTTGGTAGAGAATCAAAAGCATCAAACTACAGACATATTTTAGGTGAGGGCAAGTAGTGGCAGATTCCAAGGAAGTTAGAGATGTAGGGGACTTGGGAGAAATCTAAGGAAATACCCTTCTGAGAACAGGACATTGAATAAGTATAGCACAGGATATACCTAGACAAGAAGAATCAAGATTAACAAGTCAGGTGTGGATAGCCATATCTGCACTCTGACACCTACTTTAACAGTCAGCAAAGAGAAATGAGAATTTCTAGAGTAGTGGGAAAGCAAATATACCACATAGGTGAGTTGCTCTTTAACTTCTCTCATTTTCTCCTCTCTGATTTTTTGGGAAGGGGATAGACTGTCCTACAGCTGTAGTCTGGAAAGATGTATCCAGTGTCACATTTTCTAGAAGAAATTATGTTAAGCACAAAGGTGAGGAAAAAAGGACTTTGTCTATGATGTCCTAGATAAAGACACAAAACTGATTTGTTCAAACATTCAGAAAAGTTCAAATGATCTTTTATTTGTGAAAGGGAAATCAAAGGCACAACTGTGATATTTCAGCATAACTGACTCTTCCTTTTTTGGGTGCAAGTTCTTCCTGCATGTTTGGATAGAATTCAAGAGGTGCCATAGTCTTAAGCTGAGAATGATGACTCTTATTTAGTCTTAAAGAAACATAATTTAAGAGACTGGAAATGCTTGGCAGAAAAAAGTGAGAAAGGTAAAGGCCTGAGAGATAGGTTTGGAATTTGTGAAATATATTAACTGCAAGAATACAGCAAACAATATAAAGAAAATAATGATTTAAGAGTTTTCTAACAACAAACCCCTACTGGTTCCACTAACTTGAGCAGAGGATGCTGAAAAGGAATCTAGAAATATTATAGAAAAATCTATAGAACAAAGCAGCTTTTATATGAAGAGGAAAGTAAAGAAGAGTAGCAAAAAGACTAGGTATACTAAAACCAGGAACAGTGAAAAAGAATAAAAAATGTATCTCAGAGCCAAACCACGGAGAATTGAGTTTTCTTTTTTCTCTCACTCCTGTTTGTTGAAGTCCTTCTGTTCTACACAGGATAAATAAGTTAATATTGTTCTAGCAAGTAGAAAATGGTAAGAGAAATAGCAACACTGAGTTTGCTGTAAATCATGATGTTGATACTCTGCAATCCTCTATTTGGTGACCCTGATGAATTTCTGTCCCCCCTTGAAATGCAAACACAACCTTTTGACATGTAACAAAGTAAACCACCACTTAATTTGATTAAATAACACCTATTATTGGCTCATGGGTTGAAGGAAATTTACATGGCATATGAATGGAAAATTAAGAAGAGCAGAAAAAAATTGAGCGGCATATAAACAATAGAGTTTCAAGGCAAATACATGATGCTTTTGGGATGTCAGCCAGGGAACCTAAGATAACAATTCTTGATCCTTACTCAAAGGAATTAAAATGCAAATTCAATATCTGAACCATTTATGAGGAAAAAAAAAAGCTGAGTGGTCACTGTTTTCCCATTAAAACAAAAGACATGAACTCCTGATCTCTTGGAAGCATCAGGAGAGATCAAACAGACATGTAGATCAGGCTACCTGAATGTTTAATGGGCTGTTGGACCTCAGTCTAAGGTGACCCCCTTGTTTACGGTCACAAGGAGACAAGTTAAATAATATCCATTTCAGGAAAAGTACTTTAAACCTTTTCCTGAAAAGTCATATTTAAATGTGAACTCTTCCTATTTTAAAATGTATATACCAATCTTTGCATTCATTTTGTGGAATTTCAAAGCAGCACTAGGAAGGGGCAGAGTGATGGCCTAGTAGAGAGCTTTAAAATGGTAATTACACTGAGGAATTGAATCCATAAATTCTCAGGGGTGGAGAGGTGTTAAACCTCCTATGTAAATGGACGTTTAGTCGGTGAATCTGGTAAAATATCAATCAAAACCATTTTACAATGCAAATATATAAGAATATGTTAGCTTCTGCAGAACTGGTGGCAGGAGAGATATATAATCTTGTTTACTATTGAACAAAGTAGACCTGACACAGTAGTCATTAAGCCAGTAAATGTTGAGACAAACAATGCACTTTAGCCACTTTTCAGAGTTCTTTTCCTGAATAGGAATTTTTTTCTTTACTAGATCATGTCAGTGGCTGAGGCACATTATCAGCAATATGAAATTGTATGTAATTTCTATCAGAAATAGAAACAAGCAGCACTAGATCCAATGCTCAGACTTAGCAAGTATTTACGACAAAGCAAGCAGATTCTGCACACATGTTGTCACTGTACTTAACTTTACACATCAGAACAAAATAAATTATATTCAAAAAACATAAAAGGAACCATTTTTTTCTTAATGCACAATGATTTCTACTTAAGACCCTCCATAAAAATAAATGTGTTGCTTAAAATCTGTCATCTTGTACTTTAAAAAAATTGTGACAATGTGCTATATATTATAATATTTTTATGGAGGAGAGAGCACTTTCAGTGGATATATTGGATAATCTAGGAAGACCTAACATGGTGATACAGAGACAAAAAACAATAAGCCATTGAAAATTTTAAGAGGTCCTTATTTTATTTAAATACTGGCAATGAAACCAGAAAGTCTGAGTTATCTTAGTTCTCATCCTGAAATTCTACATTTTGGTGAATTTTAGACTACCCCATCAGCTGCTCTAGAAAATGTCCGTCTGCTTAACTACTGCCTCAATCAGAGAGTCTTAAATGGGCAATAAACACTATATTTTAATCTGAGAATATTTATTACACACAGGAGAGTAGCATGGGGACACTCATAATTTTATTTGAGGGAGTTGGTTAAAATTTTTTCTTAGATGGCTGGAACTGATCTATAGAAGACAGAATAATATTTGGTTCAATGAAGACAAACCAGCTGTAACTTAAAAAAAAGGATGACTCTCTATGTTCAGGAAAAGAAAATTAAAGCTTCACATTAAAACATACTGGTTACATTTGCCATCATCTCAATCTCATCTGGCATAGTGGCAAGGAAATCTGTTTTAGGCATTTGAAAGAATGTGGCAGGCACTTGTTTTCCTCTGTTCATTACTTCATCATGTGTTTCATTTGACTAGCACAGCTTTTTTAAGCACTGTATTCATTATGATTAAAATGTAAGCACTACTTTGGAGAGTAATGGATGTACATTATCCCAGATACTGTCACCTTGGAATCCGATTACTGTAAGCAGAAGCCATTTGGGAGATGTAAGGATTATAATATCTTCTAATTAATAATATGCTGAAGTGAATAATTGGCCATCTCCAATGCTTTGCAAACATCTATTTTAAATGAAGTGTGTGCTTTGTTACAAGGGACAGTGAAATTACTATTTATTTTCTAGTCACTTTAAGATAAGGCACCTTTGTGTGTGAAGTGAGTATTTCATTAGCTTTTAAATGACAGTTCAACACTCTGGGGCACCTTCCTCTTTCAGACTCCAAATTTCTTTGAGTGAGAAGTCCTCCAAAGGTTTATAGCCAGAGACGCAGCATGTCAGAAACCTTTTGTCAAAGAAGGCTGATGTGTCAACACATCCCAGGTCTTTGTTCATCCCTGCTCCTGACTGGCTGGCACATGTACTTTTGTGAACAGACACAGGAGGATATAAACTAGAGTTCCAAAGTTCCTCTACACCTGTGGCATGGCTGCAGCAAGAACAGCTGCTGTTTGAGGAGAGGAAGTCACAGCTGGCTACTTGATGGCTGTCGCTTTTTTTCCAGTCAAAAGTATCTTGGCAGAGGAGGGACTCTCCTTCCATGCATACAGAGTAGTACTATTGCATCTATAAATTATGGCTGGCAGCAGGGAACTTGAAAAAGCTGAAGTACAATGTTGATCCTAGTGGCCAGTAAAAATGTACTCATCTTTACTTTGATATGATAAGAACTCTATGACAAATGCTAAAAAAATGCTTTAATTTTCTTTCATATGTGGTTTCCTTGCACTAGAGACCCTTTTTTGCTCAAAATATATCATTTTATGAGGAATTTCTATCATATTACATATTCATGTGGAATACATACAAAGTGTTCACACACGTTCTATGCCTTTGGAAGGACTGGCTGTTCTGCTGGAAGATAATTAAAACAGTGGAAATATAAGACCATTCATAACAAGTCCATGAAAAGATTGTAGAAATGAACATACCCAGCCTCAAGTGACCATTTTATCCCCTTTAGTTTTACTTTCTCATGTTGAACTTACAATAAATTTTCAAAAGAAATTAAAATCTTTCTCTTTAGTTCCCCCCACTAATTTTGACTACATATTTTGCCAGTAGACGTGTCTGTGTAAAATTGTCATAGAGGCAATAATTTATCACTTAAAACATCCAAGACTAATATAAAATGCAAACATTATAAAATATTACAGGTCATTTTAATTTCTTAAGAAATTAACAATATGACAATTCAGGAAAAAATAAAAAAATGATTGTATGGGCCAAGAAGAAAAAAGGCATAAAATGCAATATTTTGTTTGCTCTTATACTCATCTAGTTTCCTGTCATTGCTGCAGAAGATTCCCAGAGCACATCATACATCTTTTGCATTGCTAAGCCTCAGGACCTCCAAACACAGAAGAAAGATTGAAGAAGCCTGATTTAATTTGTCTTTAAAATTTTGCTGATATTTTTTTACAGTTTACCTTTGAAAATGCAACAATTTTCAAGGAGATTGTTGCCAAGTACAAGGAGTTCATTACAAAATCCATGAGGTTCCACCAGTCGTGAATGTAGTCCTGTAGTCCACCATCCCACATCTGTTTAATTTCTCCCCAGATAAAACCTGTAAATAGAATATAATTCATTAGGCATGAAAATTTAAAGAAGGCCGTGACTATTCTAGACACTTAACTCATGATATATTGATTCTCCTTACATCAAGTGTAAAGGGAAAGTGGATAAGTGCTCTAAATTACACATGTAGTTAGGTGAAATTTCATTTTTCCAGAATTAATTTGTCCCACAAACTGCCCACCCTCCCCTAAAAAAAAATTCTGCTTGTACAAGGAAAATTTCTTTGGTTTCCATCAATCTCTTTCTCATTATATCCTAAAAAGTATAAAAAGGTTCTTAAAATCAGGTATCAGTGTCAACTCAGTCCTTGCCGACTGATGCAACATATTTATGACTGGAAAATTTATGACTGCAGAAGTCAATCCAACACAATTTATTTTGATTGGAACCCGCACAAAAAGGAAGAAAATTTCTATAGGTTTTGTCAATGCTGAACTAAGTCTCCCTTTTCCATATGAAAGAGTAGTGTCTCCAGAAGAAAGTGTTTTGTTGACACCTTCCTTTGGGACATGAAGGAATTGAAACTGTTTTCAGGTGTGCAGAGCACACTTTGTGCTAGACACAGTGAAACAGAAATCCAAGTGGGAAATCTTGCAAGTTGTCTGAACTTGGTTTAACAGCTTCAGAGACAACTGTGTGGAGACTATATATTTTAATGCTATAAAAATTAAAATCACTCTGAAGAAGAAATTCCACATTACTGTATAATACGTTAATAAGACAACATGTTACATTTAGATGCATATTTCACATTATTATCTAGAGAGTTTTTTTGATAACGAGACCATTAAAACTCCTAATTTTTCACAGTTAATTATTTTCTTGTAGGAATTTCATGCTTTGCGCTCACTAGAGGGGAAACATTCACCAGAAATAAGGCAAATCTCTCATATATTGGTTGAGATATAGTTAATTCAACATGGCTTTTTTTCACCTGCTCTTTTAGAAAATGACAAACAGATTTTGTGCAGGGGCCTATGGAGTTCTGCATTTCCTTAGCATGAGCTTAATTCTCCTTAAACCTTAACATTTTGTCTCAATGGATCTTCTAGCTGTCTGGATGGAAAACTTGTGATTTCTCTCAAACATGATCCCTAGGAAGTAATTTCTGGCCTACTTTTGTTTGTGCCAGGTAGGTTTTTGAGTTATTACAATTTAATTTTTTAGCATATTGGCTTGTTTTTTCTGTCTCCTGATTGCCTGCAAAAGGAAAAATTACCTTCCTCACTAACTTCACCCTCAAACCTCAGATGTATGGTCCCATCTTGTTTCTGTGTGTATATAATCACAATAATCAAAAGCCTCAAGAGTATCTGAATCATCTGATTGATCCAGAAATTTTTTGTTTCCTAGGATTGATTTTCAGCCATGCCACCATCACCATTTCAGCACTCTGCAGACCTGGAGCAACACACTCTGAGGAAGGACCTCGCTGGGAACACGTAGACATGAAAGTGGGATAGGCTCATTTTACTGCCTACAACAGCCTAGACAGGCTGACTGCAACTCTATCTGTAGCGTATCAGATAAAACTAACCCAGAAAATACAGCACTGTTATAAAGGGAATACTTATTTTAAAGGTGCAATCAATTGCGCTGAAAAACAGCAAGAGAACAGCTGAACATGATTGCATGGCAGGGGTCAATATCTCCTAACAGCACACGCTGCTACACTGCTCTTAGCTGCCCAAGTGCCATCACAGAGGCAACTCACCTTCACAAGGTACTAGGGCAGGCTCCTACATGCCTGCCCATTTCAGCCAGTGAAGTGAGTTAAACCACCTACTCTTCAAAGACCTGGCCACTCGAGACATGCAGTATGAACACGTGTGACAGCAGATCTGCCTGCTTCCCCCTTCTCTCTACAGTCCTCTCCAACCTTCATCACACGGTCCATGAACTTGCAAATGTCCCTGCTTGTTCTTCCACTACCTTCTGGGCATAACTTGTTAAGATCTAACCATCATTGGGTCATAAAAGCAGCTGGTTTGTTTGCTGCTATATCCCCTTCAGACACTGCTCTGAATCACTGCTGCTCCACTTGCATTATAGCACATAAAAATCAACACTGTGCTGCAGGAAAAGACCTGGCTCCAGGCTCTGAGCTGAAGTCTGTGTAATACAGATATGGCCCCTAAGTCTCAGCGTCACAGAACAGCGCCTTGCTCTTTTTCATTTTAGAAATTTTCACTTAAAAATCACAGGATCTTGACATTGGCAAGACTGCTATGACACGGAAAGCAAACAGCTGCATTGACAGATTTCCAAATAAAAAGGCTTTGCAGAAATCAGTACACACTTTAGTAGAATGAAATAAACTTTTGTAACTCATCAGATTTAAGGATTCTCTTTAAAATACACTTTGAAAAGACAGCAGTAATAGGTTGGGATGCAAAATAAGATGAATGCTTTAACAAGAGACTTTAGGTCAATTGAAGTCTTCTGCCAAGATATTCTATGGTTCACAACCAGCCAAAGATGTGAATTGACACAGACTGCAACAGGGATGTTCTCGGTAAGACTGTTGCTCAGTATTGTATGCTTTGACAGCACTGCTTAAAATATAATGGGATTATGTACAGACTGAAAAATAAATACTGACTAATGCTGCTGCACTTGATGTGTTTAGTGAGTGAAAAGCCAGACTGTTTTTCTAAGTCTGGCCTGGGCTTCAAAAAAAAAAGAAATATAATTTTAAAGCTGACATTAACAGAGAAATACTGACCTATTAAAAATAGTAGAAGAGAGTATATGGCTGTTGTAAATTCGATCATTTTGAATTAGAAACACAATTAATCCAAGCTACCAGCAATTTGGAAGTAATTTGGCAGCTGAAAGTTCTGAGTATACTTTGATATTGTAAAGGTGGTGGTTCTAAATATATTCTCGGTTCAAGACAACTTGTATGTTCATCCTGGTGCATGGTCTTTTCAAGCAAATAGTAATGGGAAACTGGAAATCCCATGTTTTTGCTGGAAATGTGATAGTTTGCTCTTCTTGCCAGCCAAAGCATCTAAGTAACAACTTAATATATAAATAGTCACTGAGATCCTATGTGACTTCAGGGAACTTGAAGCTACACTGATGGATAGATGGGTAGTACTTATGTGAAAGACACACAGCCCACATATGCACAGGAGAGCTGCCCACACACATACTTTTTGAAAGCAAATCTTGCTACCAAGTCCGAAGTTTGATTGCTCAAATTCACAATTCCAGGGCAACCTCATCATGAAAGCTGTGATCAGGGTCTTTGCAGCTACCAGGTCTCCATGGCTAGGGATTCTTACTGAGGCCCATCTGGAGCAATGAATACTGGAAGAACTGGACTCTAGAGTTCTGTAAATCCTCCCAAGTGTGCCTGAAGGGCAATCCTGGAAAAGTGTACTCTGAAATCCCAGAGCCTTTACGCAAGACTGAAGATGTCTCTAAGGCCTGGTGAGCTTACATGATGAAAGTATTCTGAACTACAAACCTCAGGGATTCACAGCTGTCCTGTTTAGGTTTAATTTACGGCAGCCAGGGGCCTTGAAATAATTTGGTAGATCAGAACTGTATCTTTTTACAAGAAGGAAGTGCCTCGGGGGAAGAAGTCAGACCACCTTTAATTCCACAGGCTCTGACACAACATGCCAATTTTCTTCTGTTACATTCACTGCGAGAATCAGGAAAAGACTTGGAAAATCTATGTGGGTTTTTTGGTTGGTTGGTTGGTTGGTTTTTTGGGGGGGGTGTTTTTGTTTTGTTTGTTTATTTGGTTTTTTTGGGTTTTGTTTCTTTCTTTGTTTGTTTTGTTTTATTTGGGATTTTTAAGAAAAATACATCCAGAGATCAGAGTAGAATTATCTCTGTGACCTTGTACTTTTTTCTACTTTTTAGACGTAGACTTATGAAGATTTATGGATAGCTGGATACTACCTGCTTTTATTATGCAAGTAGGCTTTAGGCATTTCCAAACACAACCTGACACGATAGAGGAGAGGACATGCAGTGACAAGACTGTCTAATAGAGGCACTGCTATAGGTAGGAAAGGGGTACAGAGTCCAGGAACTGCCTGATTATTAATGTGCCAAAGCAGCAACATTACTGCAAACTGACAGGGCTCATGTCAGAGCTACACATTCAGAAGTAAGAAAGCTGACAACAGAGAGGACACTGCTAGCCTGCACACAGGTATTGGGGAAAAACTGCTCGGAGAAACCAGCCAAAGACAGGGAGTAGAGCTAAAAGCAAGAGTCTTTTAGACAGTCAGGTCGAGGACAAGTTGATTGCCCATAGCCCTCTTCAGCTCCCTGAGAGGAAAAAAGAATCTCCAAGGCAATTATCCTGCCATCTGCAGGTTGGTCAGTCTTCGCACTGGCTGAAGAGGGAGCCATGGATGAGCAGGCTTAATTAAAACAGATGTCTAACTTCCAGATGCCTGTATTTAGCTGAAATAGTTCCACTCAGAGCATATTTCACTATTTTAGCTGGATATTCATTTCAATATTCTGTTTGTCTCTCTGCTCCAACTGTGTCTTTCCTATCTCTTCACACCAGCCAGATTTAACACCTGCCTCCTAGACCCTCACCTATCCATTCCACACTGTTATCATTTATTGCCACTTACGAGGAAATTATCAGCATTATGCAGCTCTTCCACCTCGTTAATCAAGGACTCAAGTTAAAAAGTTGAGGGTAAGGCTTTCAAATACTTGCTGCATTGTTTATACCCATATATTGGAGCAGTAAAAGAGAAATAACAGCACAAATATTTTGAAACAGCCTGAGATGACAGAGACAAATTTCATTAAATGTCCATGGTTTTAATGAGATTAAATAGATAAATTCAGGGCAGGAATCCCACGGACCACATGAGGCCCTGGGAATGACAGACACCATGGAGAGGTTTTGTAAAGCGCTGCGACTTATTATACATGCAAGCTGATCAATTGCAACCATTTGACAGAAGTCCAGTTTGCCTGAAGCACGAAAGGAACTAAAATTGATCAGATAAAATGAATTCAGAGAAACAAAATGAATTTGTGAGCAAAACATTTTTGCAGCAAAATTTTTTGAACATTAATGAAAAAGGTTGTTTCTTCTAAAATAAACCCTACATATCGTAAAATAAGTTTTATTCAAAACAACAAAATGAAAATACATCTTAGAAAAACAAAAGCACTGAAATAAAAATGTTCTTAGAAAAATAAAATATTTCATTAAAATTCTCATAACAGTTTTAAAAAATACCTAAGAATTTAGTAATAGATATCACATACTGCATATGATTGCTGTGTAGATGCATCAATAAATATTGATGTATTGATGTATATCAATAAATATACACTGATAAGGTTAGCTTTTATTTTAGATATCGATTTTGATCTTGAAGCTGTACTTACAGTCTTGAAATCTCTGGATATTAGATACAGAAATGCCCTTTCAATGTCTTTTTCTCCTTTTCTGTTCATAAATTAAGACTGATGGCAAACCTTGCAACTTTGAGCAGGGCAGCAGCTCAATACTGTTACAAAAATTCTCTGTTCCTTTGGATAAAACTTTGGGTTAAACACAGTATGTTTTAGTGCTGGCAGACAACTTTCAGTTAGAAAACATTTTGGATCTATCCTGTTTGATCTTTTATAGGTACCTAGAGCTGTAATTTTACTCTCAAGGAACACATCTCTTAGTCTCATGCAAAAGAAACAAAAAACAAAGAAATAACTTCCCTCTGAAATCCATTCAAAGGTGTTTTACGTTCTAAGGAAAAAACGTAGACACAGCCTGTCTAAATTCCTATGTTGTACTGAAACTTGAGCAACTGCAAAAACAATTTTCCAGAAACTCTGGACATTTACAAAGATTTATGCCATCTTTACAAAAGTGCCTTTTGTTGTTTATAATTATAATTATGGTTAAAGTCTCACTGTAAACAATAACATCAACATTTGTCAGAGAGAGATATGAAAGGCAATACCCTGAACTATGTTTGGTCTCAAAATGTTTTGTGGATCCACTGCTAGTTTTAGCCTTACCTTTCCCACAAAAGGTTGGTGGCTCTGTGCTATTTTTATTCCTTACCATTAAGTGATGGGAAGCAAGAGGTTCCTCGGGGTCAATCTCTGCATGCCAAGATCAACAACAGCCTTTTAGCATGTTTCTTGGAGAACATATTTTTGCTGGGCTGTAAAACTATTTAACTGACAAACTCAACTTTGCTCTGCTATGTGATGTAGAGTTTTTCACAGATACAAGAAGAAGTGAGACAATCTGCTAATGATCTAAAGCTCAGTGAAGCAAAGCAAAGTCCTTCTAGGGAATTCAGTATTGATGAGGCTTGATAAAACTCTTCTGGTTTACACCTGGGCTGAAGAACTGATCTCTGCTGGGGGTATATGAAGGTAACAAGAGGCATCCTGGCATAATTCAGGGTCTTCCACTCTCTGGGGAAAATTTTGTTATTTCAAACTATTTCAAGGAAACATGCACAAAATCGAACACACACCTCTGGCTTCCCCATGGGTAAATGGCTGTTTATAAGGGGAACAACTGTGCACAGTGTCTAGATCCTGAGTCAGGTCAGGCAAAGAGGTGGGAATGACATGCCCAGAGGCATCATTAAGAGTACTTCCCAAGGAAAATGTCACCTGGATTTTCTTTTTCATTATAATAGAAAGAAAACCTTTTTCTTTGGCCTCCATTTTGGAAATAACAAGACCATTCTAGATCAAAAGGCCACATATTAGCCAACATAACCAACAACCAAAAAATAAAATAAAATAATTTATATAGAAAATATATACCTTAAATACTTACAACTTGAGTTAAAGTAATCGAGTAAAAGGTCGTATTGTGACAAGATACAGGCAGTCTGGAGAAGAAGTGACTCCCCTGATGTTTAAACAAATAATTTCATTACCGAGTCCAGTTTTGGAATACTCAGCAAAGAAGAGATTAACTGGCTGAAAGAGAACCTAACAGAAGACCATAAAGCTAAATGGGGTCTGGACCACATGATGTACAAGAAGAGGTTGAGTGAGCTGATTTTACTCAGGCTAAAGAAGAGAACACTAATGGGAGGTTAATAGTCTCAAAGCTCAGTTGGTGAGAGCATGGTATTAATACTGCCAAGGGTTGCAAGCTTGATCCCTCTATGGGCCGTTAAATTAAGAGATGTTTTTTGTGGGTCCTTCACAACTCAGAATGTTCTGTGATTTTGTATTGCTGTTGTCATCCACTAATGAAATTGCGGATTCTGAAGAGCTAGAGCCAGACTTGTTCTAGAGGTGCACATTGGAAGGATGAGAGATAATGGTTGCATGTTGTGGCATGGGATATTGCTACTAGCGTCAGGAAAAAATTTACCAGCTGCTACATGCAAGCACCGTGAGCAAGGGGCTGTGAAATATTCGTCCCTGGGGAAATTAAAGATTTGACTGCACAGGAACCTGACCAATGTGACCTGTCTTTGCAGTTAGCCTATGTTGAGCAGTAGTTTGGACTTAATGGCCTTTTGTGGTCATTATGTGCATTATCCTTTCTTAAACAAAGTTGTGCTCCTGCTTTGTCTGGGGTTGTTTTTCTCCTCTGTGCTATATATGTCACTATTGCTTATGCACAGTTTCATCTTGCCAGCCATATTACCCTCTATATCTGCTCCCTAAAACATGTCAGTTCATACTAAATATTTAATTTTTTGCACAACAGTTTCTTGACCTAATTTAGAAGATGTTGCACACTGTACTTCCCCCTCTATTATCAGTTATTCTGAAGTGTCTTGCTGTGCCATCAGTTTAGATGTACATTGTGCTAAGGACTGACAAGACCATACATTCTCATACATCCCACCAGCAGTTTGCTAACAACAAATGTTTGCAAATTTGCAGTTTCCAACCATGCACATTGTCTACAGATTCATGTACTCCAATAGTATAAACCATTCTGACAGAAAGGATGGGGAACACATTGTCCAAGAGATCCAGTAAGGCTGTATTCCTGCTCCAGGCAGGCTTTTGAACAATGCAATTAAAATGAACATTTGAATATGACCATAAAAGAGCAAAAAACTCATCAAAAGAAATTGCCTAAAAATGTCCTTTGCTGCAGCCATCCTGAAAAACTGTCAGGGAGATTTTTAACCACAGCTACTGAACACTAAATTTTTCTGGTTGATGCTTTTCTCTTCTGAATTTCATAGCAGTTGCTGGTGAAGCAAATGCCCACTGTGAGGACACTTAGTACAGACACTGCTAGGTTCAAGGCCATGGTTTAGGGCAGAAGAATAGCTGTGACAAATGTACAGGGAACAACATGATCCTTACATGAGCTGCAGTCAAGGCACACCAAGGGTGAAATTGGGTCTTATTTGATTTCCTCTCTGAATCACTGCTATCATGCTCAGAGGACATTCAGCGACTGGATGGGGAATATGATGATAGAAAAAGCTGTTCTTCCTTTTTTTTTCCCAAGATGATATTCCTGATTTTCCTGTTCATTTTTCAATTGTGATGGATTCTCAAGTATAGTAAACAGGCCTAATTTCCTGTAGTGTGAAGCAACAGCTAATAATACGATAACAATTAATTTTCCTTGTGAGCCACGGCTTGTTTCTTATTTGTTTAAGTGCAAGGAGAGGAGATTCTGACTCTTCCTACTTAGAAATTTTTCCACTACTTCTTTAAGATTATGACAGCCTTGTAACACTGACTTACTGTTCCACGGATAATCACCACATACTGGAGCACCACTTGTGTAATCATCTAATCATGTAAAACACAAAATTAATGCAGAAGTTTCCTCAAGAGACTCTTAAAATGTAAAGTTGATAGTCTCCATGGAAATGTAGCCCAATACAAGTTTTTCCTCTGAGCTTCCTACTCTAGTGACACTTTTAATATATGCTAATTATGTACATTCAGCCTTCTATTACACAGGAGTTGGCAAAAGCTAATTACTATTTGCTCACTGGAGAACTTAGGTCACTATGGACAGTCTTGAAACTTAAGTTGCATGAAATATTTGTGTCCAGAAGCTCATATTGATGAGAAACCTGCAATAGTTAGCTCTTCTTCCTCTCTGAATTTTGAGAGACATAGTATTAAAAAACAAACTACATCCTCAGCTATTTGAATTAAGAAAAAACAAAAAAATTATATTGTTTATAATATTGATAGTTTTGACATGTAGTTTCTGCTCCAGGATATCCTTTCCCAAGGAAGAATTTACTTGGTTGTGGTGCAAGTTTCAGAGAAGAACTATAAACCTAGAGCCAAACTAGTTTTGACTCAAATGACAAATTATATTTTTTACATCTAGAAAATGCAGAAGTATCTCTATGTATCTCAGATATAGTCTCCCTTGAAAAGTGCTTCATTTACTTTTTTTTTAAGGATACTGCATAACTGCAGCCTAGAAACAAGCCTTAGCTTATTTATAAGGACTTAAGAAAAATAATAGGTTTATTAAAAGATGACTAGACTACAGTTTGTGTGTATGTGAATAGGAAAAGATCAGGGTTTGGCTGAGATTCATTCCTTCAGGAAAACAACCGCTACCATCAAAAAGCACTGAAAAAACAAATAAAACAAAAATCCATCTAAACAAAATGAACAAAAACCCCAATAAAAAGCAATTAAACAGAAAAACACAACATGAAAAAGAACTAAATATACAAACAAAAAAGCTGAAATAGACACGTTCAGCACATGCTGTGAGCTGGAACATCTTGTGGAGATGTCAGTGGTACAGGGAAATCAGTTACCAAATGAATTGCCTTAAATTATAATGGTTGAATTTGAGGCCTCATTATTTGGCTGGGCTAAGGCTCTACAGCAACCAAAACTTGAAAGCTGAACACAGAAAATATGAAACTGCTAGTTAGGAAACACTAAAGATCAGTGAGCAAAATGCATCATTTTGGATGCAAGAGATTTTGGTTTTTCTGAACAGGGCAGTCTAGATTGCCTACAAGCTATTTAACCAATGGTATCAAAATACTGATCTTTACCCATGCTCATGAACTTTTCTTTAGGGAAGTGGCTCCCTTGACTTGACCTGTATTGCTTGCAAATGAGGGGATTGTTCAGCACAGGCATAATCCAGCTTTATGAGTCTAGACTGAAAATATGAATGTTGCTTTTATAAATGATAGTCATCTTAAATGCTGTAATTCTCAGGGTTAACGGCTTCTTCAAACAAGTGCTTCGGGATGCTCAGTTACTGAGGCATCCTCCTAAGTAAACAACTATGTCAGAGGCTGAGGGCAATAGAGGTTCTTCCTCTTCCCACTGAGTGCTTTCTGAAGAGGAGCTAGTCACTAAAATTTTTGAATTGCCTTTACCAGAAACTAGCTCTTTCCCTTCTCAAATTGTGCCTCCTTCTTCCAGCTCTGTCAAAAGACAGGTTAATGACAAAATCCACTTTGGCACGTCAAGGTCTGTGTGTCAGCTATGCATTTGCTTTTATTATCCTTCAGCCTCAGGATACTGTGAGAGCTGCATAGATACTGACCACATGATATTTTGTAAGGCCAGACAGAAAAGATACTAATATCTCCTCTGGGCATGGCACAGCACAGAAGAGCCTCTTGCTCCTGCTCAGCATTGTAGCATTTATTTCTAAGGAGGTAATATATAAAGATAATAGTTTTTATATTACTTTCTCATTTCTTCATGGTAGGAAACTGTGGAAATTAACTGAAGAAAATTTTTCTCTTAATATTTAAATGTGAAACTTGCTTACAGAACTTAGTCTGACTTGTCTGTAAGAAATATCAGTCTAGACAACCTCCCAGATTGAATAATTTCTTTGCAATAATTTTATATTTTGGCTTTTTTAATGTATTAGAAATGTTTGTGCAGCCAAGGAAAACACACCTCACAGTGAAGGCTGGTGGTGAGGACTGCTATGCTACCATGGGGGAAATCCCAAAAAGCAGTTCACCTGTGGAAGGCAGGTCCTTCTGACAGGTGCCTGACAAATAAAAGTAGACAGGGTTTTCAGTCATGCACACTTGTTTTTCTAAGTGAAAAGCAGATGTACACCTGCCTCCTGCTTCCCACAGTGCTCTACCAAGGTACATACAGAGGAAGAGCCACTGAATTGTTGTTCTTCAGAATATCAGGCACAGCCAGCTAGCATATTACAAATTCAACACAGAGTAGTAAATTATATGGGAACAACGGGGCCAAAAGCCTTGACTCCATTGCTCCAAAGAAACCCACATACATGGGAAAAATGGAAGATACACAGCATCTTAATGAGAAGCCCTGGGAGAAGTAATGGTATCAAAATCCCACCAAAAATTTCAGAAATTTTTGTGCAGATACCTGTCTATGTGATGACAATTTTAATGAATATATCAAGCCTTAATTCTTGCAGTCAAAACTACTAAGTCCCTCCTTCTATAATTTTATTTTAGACAAATATATTTGCCCTGACCTGGTCCAACTTGTGTGGATTTTTAAAACAAGAAAAAGGGGAGAGACCACAGCATAATGAGAGAAATTACCAGCTGGCAGGCTAGACAGGCAAAGTTAGGGAGCACCTAGGATAATACTAGGATCACAAGAAGGAAGAATCATGTTTTAGGATGACATGGCCCACACAAAGTAGGCTTTCAATAATCCCAGACCAAAATCTTTATTTTAAACGATGAGGGTAGAGAAGTAAGTTTGTTTGGGTTTTTTTTTTCATTTAAAAAATGCTATGGAATTTTCTTATTCTTTCTGATATAGGATATTTGGTTTGAATTGAGTGACAAGTTCTTGCACCATAAAAACACTCTGTGTGCATATTTAATGGAAATACTCACTTGGAAATGCTGACCATCACTATTTGCATTAGGTGCATCTGTTATTTAGAAAGAAGTGTACTGTACGTAATGAAGGTTATTAATAAGACTGCAGAAATTAGATTACGCCTCATTTCCCTACATGACAATTAATTCTTGTAGCAAAGGGATTATTTCTGAAAGTAGATTAGGAAATTAGTAAAATGGACACTTACAAGAAGCGGGACAATTTTTGGTCTGGAGAAAACAGACATTAAAAGGAAAACAGTATATATGTTTCAGGGCACTGTGTAATCATAGGAAGGAATCCTCGATATATTTTGGTTTTCCTCACTGTAATTTATCAGATGGTGACACTTTGGATTTTCAAACTCTACTGTTTGTCTACGTTGTCAACTACTCCTGCTAAACACTGGAGGAGCTGGACCATTTGCCTGCTTTGGTAGGTCAATAATTCATGACAGAACTCTGTTGTACCCTGCTTCAGGAACTCTTGGCAAAACCACAGTGGTCAAAATACTTTTCACTGTATTTTCTTTAGTAATACATTTACCCAGGACCCACGGTAAAATCATCCACTCGACGATGGTAGGTGGGGGTCCCTGCATGCTGAGGTCTGACCTGTCGATGTGCTGAGAGGCAAGTAACAACAGGAACAGAAAAGTCAAGTACGATGCAGTATGGCAGATAAATTTGATAAATGGCTTTCTGATGAACAGCCCCAATGGGCTTTTGGGAGCTATCAGGTAGCACACAGAGAAGACTGGGAAAAGGAGTCCAATCACAACACATGTCAACATCTTCACTGCCCAGTGTCGCCTCCGCCATCCGGGGAACTCGTCGTACCAGCGGGATGCGAGCAGCTGCTGGCAGTTGGGCTGAGCGACAAACTACAGAGAGAAGAAAGGAAAAAAGTTAGTTTCTTGCTACCTCTGTAAAGTTTTTCCATTCTGTGTATCTTTAGTAGAGAGAGATTAAAAAAATTAAAATAAATCCACAGCCTGTGCAAGCCCACTCATACTGATTATATCAGTAAGACAGGGCTGGGTCAGCCTGCCTTTCCTTCAATGCCAAAAGTACAGTGCAGAGAAACAAACATTTACTTTTCCCAATAAAGCTTCACTTCCACATTGGTTGAGCACACAAGCAGTCAACAGACTGCAAAACACATGGACTTCAAAACCTGACTTGAAACTGAAAAGCAAGTTCACAAATACTTCTATTATTTAATCAGCAACATTTGTGGAGAATTCACAGAACATGAGGTAGAAGTTGATAGGAAACCAAGGAGCACAACTGAGGTCTGCAAACAATGAAACTGAATTCCACAGTCATGAACAAACTGTTCTCAGTATGTTCTCTGCTAATTCTCTAAAAATCAGGTTTACATGCTTTTATGCTGACAAAACACTTACAGATGCATTACAAAATGTGTACACAATGTGAATTAAGCTCTAGCATTCCCCAGTGTTTCACTAACCCTTGTCAGGATATACACCTAACCTGTGCGATACTTTAGGATCTATCTGTTACCATGATGGGATTTTATTTTCTGGAATATGATCCTTAAAACTGGATTTCACCAACCCCCCCAAAACCAAATAAATATTTAATATTTTTTCAGATAGCTTTTCAAATAAGTATATATCAAGGTTTCATGTCATACTTTTCTTTGATCACTAGTTCATATTTCCCCATTGTTTTCTTTTATAAAGTAGACATAGAGTAGCAGCACACAAGAGTTGACATAAAAGGCATAAAATAAAAGCAACACATATATCAAAGAGGACCAGAGTTGCATTAAATAAAAAAAGAAAAAAAAAAGAAAAAAAATTAAGATAAGCATTATCCTTCTGTTACTCTGGAGGTTTAATGGTGGCTGGATGCCCGGTGCCCAACAAAGCTGCTCTATCACTCCACTCCTCAGCTGGGGAGGGGAAAGAGAGAAGATATAAGGATAGGCTCGTTCATCAAGATAAGGACAGGGAGAGATCACTCACCAGTTAGCATCATGGGCAAAACAGACTCAGTCTGGGGCAATTAATTTATTATGCATCAAATCAGAGTAGAATAATCAGCAATAAAATCAAATCTTAAAAACAGCTTTCTCTCACCCCTTCCTTTCTCCCTGGCTCAACTTCACTCCTGAATTCTCTGTCTCTATCCCCACATGGCACAGGGAGATGGGAGTGGGGGCTGTGGTCACTTCCTCACATTGTCTCCACGACCACTTTCTCTTCAGGGGGAGGACTTCTCACACTCTTTCCCTGCTCCACTGTGGGGCTCCTCCCATGGGAGACAATTCTCCACAGCTTTCTACAACATCTCCTTCCCATGGGCTGCAGTCCTTCATGAGCTGCTGCAGCTTGGATCCCTTCCATAGGGTGCAGTTCCTTAGGAGCAGACTGCTCCAGCACGGGTCCTCTGTGGAGTCATAAGTCCTGCCAGCAAACTTGCTCCAGCTTGGACTCTTCTCTCCACAGGACCATAGGTCTGGGCAGGAGCTTGGTCCAGTGCAGGGGTCCCAGTGGGTCACAGTCTCCTTCATGCATCCATATGTTCCTGTGTGGAGCTACCCAGGAGCGCAGGTGGATCTCTGCTCCACCATGGACTTCCATGGGCAGCAGGGTGACAGCCTGGAATTCCATGGTCTTCCTCACCGGCTGCAGAGGAGTCTCTGCTCTGGCACCTGGAACACCTCCTCCCCCTCCTCCTCCACTGACCTGGGTGCAGAGTTGTGTGGCTCACATATTCTCACTCTCTTGCACCCTGTCTGAAATTGTTCCTGTGCACTAACTTCTTTCCTCTTCTTAAATCTGCTATCCCAGAGGCACTGCCATCACCAGTGATGGGCTCAGCTTTGGCCAGAAGCATGGTCATCTTGGAGCATCTGGCATAGAACATAGGAAAAAGGGGGGAATCTTTTGGCAGCATCTCACTTAAGCAGCACAGATATCAAAATCTTGCTGTGCAAACCCAGTATACTCACATATGTATGAGTGGATTACATACATTAGTATGAGTGGATTAAATCATTAGCTGAATATTTAGTAAAGTTATGCAGAAATATTTTTCTCTTATTAAAAAAATACATTTTTTCACTAAATAATTTCAGATTAGAACTCAAATCAAATGCACCTATTTTGGCACCTTGCCTTATTTTGAAAATACTTAAAACCATAGGAGCCAAGTTCCTTTGGAGATGAATAACAGGCAACTTCTCAAACTGTTTCTAAAATCACTGGGATTACTACTGGTAAGAAATGCTCTTTAGATTGGAATGAAATGAGAATCAGCATGCATCTTTCTATATATGTCTGGATCTTGCCAGAATTGATTACCTCAGCCAAATTCAAACCTGGTGTACATTAATGAAATGTCAGAGTCTTTAGTAGAGACAAATTTGCCTACCAGACACCAGCAGTGAAGCTGCCTCTGGTTGTTGTGAAAGATAAGAAAATTTACTCCTACTGTAAGGATCTTGAAAATTGCCTTAAAAAAGAGCAATGGAGTGTACTCCTCCATCAGGGAAAATGCATTTTCAAGGTTTCAGGTTGTTTCTTTCAAGGTACAAATGTCTGGAATAATAGTGGATGTGGTCAGAGCAGATGATTTCAAAGTTACGTTTTTGCCAAGTTTATTTGCTCTAAAACATTTTTCAACCTAATTAGCTCGAGTAGGTACAGATTAGTGCTCTGCTTGACTAGTGAAGAAGTGTGACTCATGGAATAATTCCTCAATAAAATATTTTTCTCTTTTTGACTCAGAGAGTGCCAGGTCCAAGTTTGCTTCCTCCTCTTCATAATATCTTCCCATCACATATCCTCTCACCTAAAATAATCAGTTCCTAAGTCTTGTCTGTGCCTTTCTAAACACCCTTGGCTACCCTCACAGTGTTGGGGATCTACATGAAGGAACAGCTGCCAGTGGCTAATAAAAGTTGGTGACAGATGCAGGGGACCTCCTTCTTGCCAAGCATGGCTAAAAGGAAATTAATTTTCCTGTTTGCAACGTAGAGAAAATTAAGTAAAAGGCAGGAGTTTTTCCAATGCCCAAATACTGAGCTGCCCTGGGACTGGGGAGACCAGAACTGATACAGAACTGATCTCCATGAGGAGATCCTTGCTGAATGCATCATCTGGAGGATGCTCCATGACAGGAGCGTTTCTTAGTTCTAATATTTAAACAGAATAATATGGAAGACAGTCAGTGTTAATAGAGAAAGCATTTCTGAGCAGGCCTTAAAAAATGCCTTGTCTTCCAACACCTATATTAGATTTTACGGTGTTGGGACTGTGTTCTGAGGCCCAAGATGTTTTTCAGTAAGTGTAGAAAATTTTCAAATCCCAGACATTGAAGAGATAATTTTTAAAGTAATAATTTCATAAGAAATTAGCAATCACTTTTCTTCAAAATATGATTGTGACAAGAGAGTTCTAGCACTGGTTGGATCCTCTGATTACAGAAGAAAACTTACATGGACTATAAATTTGATATAGCTGTAGTCAGAGGGAGCAGTCTCAGTAGTGTGCTTTAGATTACTCGCTTGACATGAAATACATAAGAAACAACTAATGGTATAGTATGGACCAAGCTTATAAAATATATGTCTGCATTTAAAGAGCTGTATGCATAGGGAAGCAGTTCTAGTGCCACAGGCAAAGGTCTATAACAGAAAACACAACACTGTGTTTATCTACAGATGATATAATGCATTTCTGAGAGGTCCAAATATCCAGTTTCAGGCTGGTGTGTTTTTAATGTAACAACACATTGTCAAGGTTCGTTAGCAATGTCCTGAAACAACAAAACTATCTGGCTCTTCACTGAAGACTTTTCTTTATGGTTCTTTATTGTTTCTTTATGGCTTCTCTATGGCTCTTCATTTGTCATATAACATTAACTATGAACCAACACAAAGTACTCTTCGGCTATTTGGAAAATTATTCTAAATCTCTTGCTGAAACTTTTTTTAAAGTTTAATTTATCAATGAACTGTATGATATTATTAAAAATGTCCAAACTAATTCTCACAGATTTGACTACTTCTTTCATTTTTGTGGTCAAAAGCTTGTCCTCATATGCTGTGAAATACGGACAGTAATTATAGCTACATGTATTACATTAGTTAAAAAGTGAAGGAAGGTTTTGAACAGGGAAAAGTTATACCCTGATGGAAGAAAAGTGTGCACAGTGGTGAACCCTACAGTCTTGTTCTTCAGCTGCACAGAAAAGGTCAATTTTTCCCTTCTGACCCTTGTGGAGGAGCAGAGGAAATGGGGGGAAGATGTTTTCATGCTTCATAAGTAAATATTTGAGAGCATACAGGAACTGGGGGCAAGAAATCTTCCTGGGACTCACTGAGTAAATGCTGCCCATGTAGCCTGTCTCACAGACATTACTCACAGGTAACAGTTAAACAGATCAAGTAATTTACTCTGTGATTAATATATTTTATTACTGATTCCAAATTCTTATCACACTTTTAATTTATCCACTGAAAAGCCCTTCTCTACAGAAAAAAAATAAGGAAAAAGTCTTAATGACAAATTTCTCTGGTCAATTAAAGTTTATACTATAACCATTAGAAAACTTTTTATTTAGAAAGGAAGAGTAAAAGTGGCTAGAAGAAAGATGTGCTCCAGTATAGGATAATTCCTGTATAGATGGATGGCATTACATCTAAGATGATCACATATTAAAACTAAGTAGACATGTAAGTCTCCTGATAAACTTGGAGATAAGAAAAAATTGAAAACTATTTTACACAAGTATTTTGTGACTAGCAGAAACAGAAATACTCTGTGACATTAGTTTGCCATTTCTGCATTGCCTAAGCCAAAATATTTTCACTGTAATATAATTTGCTTGCTTAATTGGAGATATTGGAGGTATCCTTTTACTATTCTTGACTATATTTTGTACTGTCAGTATTATGTTATTTGACTTTGACGTTGTCTCCACATAATTAGCAATCAGCAAGTTTATAATTTCACATTATGATGGCTTCCAATAGCTTCCAGCAGTTTGTAATTACACAAGGGCTTTTGCTACATGATTACTCCCGATTTCACATCTTTAACTCCTTTGTAGGGTCTGCCCATCTGAAAATGTTCTGGTACTCATTCTCTTAGTTGTCATGCTGGGAATTGGCTCTTCCCTGAGACTGTTGAAAAACAGAAATTTTCCACAATGCCAACAAAAATAATCTGGTATAAATAATAGAGCCCGATTCTAGTGTTATCCAAGCATATATATAACACAGGACTTAATTCTCACTTCTGATTAAATCTGATCTTTGGTTTTGCTAGAATACATCTCTCAGTCAATGAAATGATGAAGAAATAACAAAACTGATTCTATTTAACTATATATGGTCTTTAAAGAAATAATACTTTTATAAATAATATATCATCAGAATTAGTTGTCAGCTCTTGACTGCACCACAATGTTACCTTCAAGTATTTATTTCACTCTATTGTGAAATACAAAAAGATATTAAAAAACCTTCACTTGTTGCAAGGTGCTCATTTTTGCATTTATAAAAGCAGTCTAACAAAATATGAGTCCAAATTACATTCTCATTCTGACATCAAGAGGTGGTTGAGCATGTTATATTAAAAAGGATGTAATTTGTTATCTAGAAATTAAAGCTGTCAAAAAAAAGTATTTCCTTTCTCACATGTACAAGCGAGTTATGCTGCAGTGCAAAGAACTATCTCTGGTAGCTTTCTCAACAGATGAACGTTAAAGACTTTTGGAGGAAGAAACAGCTGAAAACATTCATCATAAACTTTCTTATTAATACTTTTTTGAAATCATGGCCAGATTCTCTGTTGTGCTGTGCTGTACTGCCATTACAGACACACTGGTAGGAAAGATTTCCTCAGGTCTGCTACTTTGGTCACACTTTCCAGTGATCGTGCTCCCGTTTGACAACACTCAAGCTCAATTGCTTTTTCTTTCTCTAGGATATTTTACTTTTCTTATTTTAAAAAATTTCACAGATACTTGATAAAAAAACAAGCTTTTCTATTTAGTTTAACTTCAAATTCACATGTCAATATTTTATATTGTTGTGAAAAGCACTGGCACTAATGACAGATTCAAGTTCCAATCTCACTAAAAAGACTTGTAAATCTGGTAGATTGTTTCTCTCTTTAGAGATTTCACTGCATGTTCTTTTCTATATCTTCCCCCAAAGGCTGTATTTGAGAATTTCAGCACTTACTCTGTGAGGACTGCTTCATCAAGACAAACAACATTTAATTGCAATTTAAATGCTTTAATGTTATTGAATAGATCAGCTCTACATTTTCCTTTCCAAAAGCTAGGGACCATGTTCTGGATTCCTTTGGGTACAGTTATCCTGAGTGTTTTCTGTGTCATGCCAGAAACCCTGATTCCTGCACCAAATCCTGTGAATTTTCTCAGGTCAATCCCTTCTAAATCTTGTGCCAGCTGGAGCAGACCATGACAGTATCATGATTCGTGCTGGATGCAAACCACTGGCCAACTTTTACTCAGCTCTATCTGCAGCTGTGTCCTTAAGGGGACCAGTGCAGTGCCATGGCTTAACCCCAAACTGGCAACAAAATACCACAGAGCTGCTCACTCACCATCCCATTCCTCTCAGTGGGGTGGGGAGGAAAATTGGAAAAAGATAAAACACATGGATTGAAATAAGAACAGTTGAACAACTGAATTAAAGTAATATAAAACAACAAAAATAATAATGAAAAAGAAAATGAGAGAAAGGAATAAAACCCAAGAGAAACAGGTGATGCACAATGTGACTGCACAATTATTCTATTGCGTAACTTCAAATATGAGGAGGAAGGAAACAAATTAAAAGGAAAATAGAAAAGTAAAATCTGAAATGCTTTGTTAAAAGGATTAATGACATTGCAGCTTTGAGTATTTTAAATTTCTTGTTTGCTACATCAACACAAGCAGAAGCTTTTACTTTGATTCATTACTCCTTCTCAGTAAAATGAATCAATACAGAAAAAACCCTATTAAATATCTATTAAATAACTCAAGACTTATCTATAATTGCAGTGATTCTGATTAATTGCTTAGAAAAGGCAATGGCAACTGAAACAGAATGCAGTTGTTAGGAACCAGCTGTGCATAAATAGCTTTGTTAGACTTCCCAGTGGTAAAGGAAAATTAATCTGTTATTGGGTTTTGGGAGGATTGTGTAAAATAGCTCAAAACTTCAGAATTGTGTTGTTGGTGTAATACTTCTAGCTCCCACTCTGGGCAAGTGCTAGAACCATCATAACTCAAGACATTTTTGTAGGGAAAAACAGAAGTCCTGTGAGTATCTGAAGAGAAAATAAAATATGAGCTTATTTCTATTATACTAGATCCCTGTTTTTGCACACCTAGCTGGTGTATTCCATGCATAGCAAACAAAAATGAAAACCAATATTTCTATGTAAAGTCCTGCATTTGGGACAGAATAACCCTGTGTAACAGTGCAAACTAGAATTCATAGTCTAGGGACTAACATTGCAGAAGACAGCTGGGGACACCAGTAAGAAAGAAGATAAATATGACTGTGCACATATTTGCTTAAGTCTCTGTCATTTCAATTCTATTACTCCCAAGGCACTCTGATACCAAGTTTCCTGTCTGTACCAATAGTTTCTACAAAATGCACTACCTCACAAGAGAATAGAAATAGTGGCTCATCATTCTCTCAGTATTCATTCTAACTCTGAATAAACTGAGATTATAAACAAAACGTGTTTATAGTTCAGAAGTTCAGGTAATTTTACAAGATCAAAATCAATATGTATTCTAAAAAACTTCATATACCAACACAGGGAATGTAAAAAGAAAAAAAACGACACCTCTACACCAGTGAGCAATTGGCAATTAAAGTTCCTTTCCAGCCCAAATCACTCTATGACTCTGCTTTTCTTATATTCAAGTTGGTTTTGTGTCCTGTGTTGGTAAGGCCTCCAAGCATTAGCTGGTCAGCCGGAAGGGCTAGGATCCAAGTTAGTTACAGTTCCACTATGTGACGGAACCATTGAGTTCCCCCACATCCAGAACATTCTACCACTTTGTCTACTTCCGTAGCTGCCATATTGCTAGAAGGAAAAGTTACAAATTAATAAACCAACCTTTCAAAATTCATGAGGAAGCTGCAAATAGTTTGAAAACCACTAAAGCAAAGAATACTGAAAGTTTAATTGGAGAAAAATTAGCTAAGAAAAGCTTTGAGTAAGGGATGGGTAGGAAAGCAACCAGAACAACTAGATTCTTCCTCTAGGCATTGCCTGCTCATGTGAGATTTTCATCACTGGAGATCACCCTGTTCCTCATTTAGTCAGCTTGTTGCAGAGGCCAAAACAGGGCAGAGAGTCATTCTTAGTTCCACTTTCCTTTTTTTGCTGTCATTTCAGGTTGGAGCAGGGTATTGAGTTATTTGAAAGAAACCTGAACGAAAAAAAATTTAATGCCTTCTTTTTCTTCATTTTCAGGCTCTTTGACTGTTTCTGTGAAGAGAAACCTTGGAGCAGTGATATTTTGTTGTACTACTTAATATTTTCTGTAAAAACAATGGTAATCACCTCCCGTTAGCACCAGACAAATTTAGATTTCACTCTGTTAGCCTAGCTTTATGAGGTGCCATCCTGCATCCCTACGTGAAAAATGGATATTAAGCATAACTGTTCTTGACTCCATGCTTATAGTGTTCTAGCCAAGAGATAAGAGAGTTGAACTCCAAGGTTCCCCAGTTTCTTTAGAAGTGACTGTTTATGATGTGAAACTTGTGTGGAACTGAAGAGGCCAAAGTTCTCCAAAATCAGTGGGAATCCAGTTCCTGGAAAGCATAAGACTCATTTGAAGGCTGACTGAATACAAAATTAGAAGGATAAGGGGAAAATAAAAACACAGATTGATTTCAAAGGCATTCAAGCTAAACAAAGCAATAAACACCATATTTTTCTGTTGAAAGTTCTTTATTAACGTGTAGATCTGGCTTTGCAGTTTCATAAATACTTAGGAACAGAATGTATATAGTCACTTCATCTGCTTTTCTTTCTCTTCAAATACTTTAATGTTTTTTATCTTTAGGTTCCTCTTGTTTAACTTGGCTGTGTTTTTATCTAAGAATGTTGAGGGATGAGAAATCAGATTAATCACCAGTTCCTGCACAAAGACTACATTGAAATGATAAGTCTTTGGCAAGGATGCTCAGTGAGCATTATTTTGAGACCATTTTCAGGAGAAATGCATGTGAGTCTCTAACAGATGCATCAGTTTTATCAGTAAAGTGCAGCCATGTGCAGATCCCACAGTTTAAACACAAAATATTAATCTTGGAAAATATTTCAGGGGAGTATAATTGTTTGCTACAATGTCTTGCTTTCCAAAAGCTCTTTCACACTTAAGAATAGGTTGTGGTTGCAAAAAAATACCTTATCTTGTGGACAGACCTACGAAAATACTGTGCTTTCATGTAACGGGACGATACATACTACAGCTGTTAATGAAAATGTGTGTATCCAACATCTGCCAGCCTGGACAAATAACTATGTCCCTTGGATTATTCTTCTTATGAAGCTCTGCATTTTGTGGCAAAATATTAGAGTTTGGTTTCTCAGATAAAAGCCTGGAGTTACTCTCACTGTTGTTGTAAAGATGTCTGAACACTGCTGCTTTCTTTCACGGTAAGAAACCAGAGTGATAAAGGAATCAGTAAGGAGCCCATTTTTATTAATAGTTACACAGGCATCACTTTTAAGGATGTTCAGTGACTGAGTCTGAGCATTTGACCCAAATCATCTCCACTACCTATTGTCTCTTGCCTGGTTTCATTTTTTATTTCTCCAGACAGCTCTGTGCAAGGCAAATCTGCAACTTTTTGAAGTCTACATACAAATCTCTTAGAATCACTCAGTCATCTTGTCAGGCTATGGTCTGCTTGCATTTAGCAGTACAGACAACCTTTCAAAGACCAGTTCCTCGCTCAATATTTTATTCATTTACATTATACATTTCTGTGTTAAGACTGCTGTTTCTAAAATTTATTGCATGCTTCTAGTAACTGGATAACTCACAGGATATTTTTGTTTGGCCAGATTCCATATGATTCTCTGATGGAGATAGGGTATAATACATCGGCTTGTACTACCAGGTAAAGGAATATATTTTCTTTTAAAGTTTGGAAGAAAATGACTATTTGTTAAAAGCTAGAGGTGGAAGAATCACATGTGGAAGGATATAAACAAAGTTTGTTTCAGTCCCTGAAGGTTTGAGGCTATGTTCCTCCTTGAAAAATCAAAGGCAATTTGTTCACTGTCAGAGAAATATACTTCATAGACTGTTGTCATTGCCTGTATGACATACATGCCCTGGCCTCACCTCCAGCAAGTCATAAAGGATGCATTTCTAAGAAAGACCTGCTCTTTAATCCTTGTGAAAGATACTTGTACTCTGAAGAAGTACTTTCTTTTGCTTTTTTTTTTAACTCTTCTGTGATGTTTCCTGATGATATGCATGAGAGCATGATTCTTTAAACTAGAGTTTATTTGAGAAGCAGTGATACATTACAATTAAGAATAAAACAACTTATTGTATAATAAGACAAGTGAGTGCAGAGAGGAAAAAGCCCAAGTAAACATACAAAACCCCCTGAAACTACTGCGTGACATATAATTTAAATTTAGATCATGTGTACCTTTATCATCCTATGTATAACATACAGGCTTTAACAAAATCAGCTGGGTCAGAGATTTCTGCTGTGGCCCGCAGACGCCATTCTGGTGACACCTCCTGAAATAATTTCATCTTCAGCCATCTTTTTCTCCAAAAAATCTAGCCTGCATCTGTAAAGATCTCATACTAATACCATCAAACACTGCAGTCAGGAAGCAAAACCTCTTCTTTACCCCACAACTCCTTTAAATTTGCACCCAAAACACCCACTTGCTGAGACTGTGGTGGTGAAACTCTAGTTTCTCTTTATTACTCACTGCTGCCTACTCTGTGCCAGTTAGTACCAGACCTGACAGAATCCATAGCTCTCCCAAATCCAGCCTCTATCAACACAAAAAATTGGTCATTTCTTCAGCATCCAAATGCTTCAGTGAGAGGTTGAGAGGAATGGCAGCCAAAAAACTCCATACTTCATAACTACATTATATAGTCAACTAAATTATATTGTATTTGTGCAGGGAAACAGCTGCAGCACTCTGTAAGATTTAACTGCAAGCTCCTTTTAGTGCCCCATACTAGAATTTCAAAGATAATCCAACATCAGTGTTTTTCTCTGGGGAATTTTAAAAACTCCGACAAGGGATCTGACACACAAACTCCTTAATTCTCTAACCTTGACAGCTCAGAAAGGTAAAACTCACCTCCTCTTTGGAAAAGAAGGCTTGATGGCAGATGCATTATCACTGCGGCTTTGGGAAAATGTTTTTCTTTCTCTGAAGTACTGAGCTTGCTAAACTTGTTACAAACCCTTGCTTTTCCACAGAAACTGAGGGAGGATAGAAGCCAAAGGACCCAAGGCCGAGAGAATAATATTTAAGCTTTTATTGGCAAAGTATTTATATTGGCAGTGTTATGATGCATAAGATGCAATCGATTGCATTTGTGAAGGAAGGAAAGCAGTAAGGAAGGGAACTTCTTTTCCTTAATTTTCTTTTTGAAAATTATGGTATAATAATTTTTACCTAAATGTTTTGAAGTGAATCATCATATCTGTTGAAAAGTTGGTACAAGAAGAATAGTATAAATTTACTAAATAGTTAATCTTTTAATTATGTTTTTGGTTTTACCATTTTTTTAATATAAGTATTTGTGTTTTGTTCCTGTGAAAAGACTATCTGTAAACTGAACACTGACATTCTATCTTCTGATGTAATAAATAATTTTATAGTGATCCACCCTTTTCCTTCATCAATCACTTGAAAATTCTTATTTTGTAATTACTTTCAACTCATTTAACTATTTGGAAGTTACATATCCCTGGAGTACTGCTGCAATGTTAATAAGGACAAAAATACTATTTCTGTACCCTTAAAATCTATTTAGGGTCATTCTTTGTGCTTTGAGCAGAGATGCCAGGTTATATATGGGTAAACACATATGAGAAAGGCTAAGGTCTTAATATTAAGATTCCTTAATACCACAGGAGAAGAGAGGCAAGTAGGCGTCATCCTCTGTACACTTGAAGACAGAGACTTCCAAGCCCACTGGTTACAGTGCCTATGTCTCCTCAGTTCCTGTCATCAGATCACAGAAGACCCAGTCTAGAAGGGACCTCAGCAGGGAGTGAGTTCCTTGTTTTGCTTTGCCTGCATGGGTGGCTTCTGCTTTATTTGTTAAACTGCCTTTATCTTAACCCATGAGTTTTCTCAATTTTGCTCTTCGGATTCCGTCCCCCATGCCACTGTGGAAGAGTGAGCAAGCAGTTGTGTGGTGCTTACTTGTCAGATGGGGTGGAACCAAAACAGGTATGTTTATTGCAGCTGAAAATTGCACCAGAAAAGCAAGACAAGCTCAAATATAGCTTTAAGTATTGATAAGGTCTTTTTTAGCCATCACTTTTTTAGCCATTCACTTTCTTTATCTTAACCCATAGGACAAAGAGTTTTTTTCATAGCCAGGTTAGGAAGACATAACCTTAACTTACTATGGAAATTATTATTTCTCCTCATTTAAGTGTTGTTATACTACTCACTTTTAATGTGATTTGACTAATACATTTTTATTGAGAATAGGGCCATATGCAGTGAAAGAAAGTATTTTTTCAGTGTATTCAGGATTTTGACTGATCTTGAATAAATTCACTAGAGGTTTCAGCTTTGGAAATAATGATGAAGTGTCTCAACACACGTGCAATCTTGCAGGCTGTCATAGTTTTAACAGTTCTCTCTTGCAAAACTTTCCATCTGATCTTCAGAATCTTTATGAAAAACTGAGGATTTTTCCCTCTGAGTTTTTTGTTTTTTTGGTTTTTTTTCAGAATTTTACCAAAACTCTGAAATGCAGCTTTACATCATGCTTACTTCTCCATGCTTACTTCTCCTTAGATCACATAATGCACTACAAAGAATTCCTGTAAACAGGTTCATCATTTCAGCTTAAGGGCCTTTTCTGGGTCTCAGAGAAACAGAACATCAAGAGTTTAAAAAAATAGCCACTGTTAGGTACCTTCCAGAAATTATATGCTATTCTATTTAGCCTGTGTAACACATCCAGTTGTCCCTTGCCACCTTTACAATAATTGTAAGCAACATGGGTAGTGAAAAATATTACTTTGTTCTCAGATGGTCTGAGTTGCCCGGAAATGTCTGTCTCTTCCCATCAATGATGAAGGAACCCAAGGCTGTGCTGCAGACATAGGTACCATGGTTAAATACCTGAGGTTATATGGAATGAATCAGGAACTCACAGCACAAGCACACTATAGGAACGGATACTTCTAGTTTCTTTCTGTGTGCTATTAAGAAGGCAGAAACAAAAACTAATTTTATTAATAATGTGTCAAACCTCTTTTACATGATGTTACACATTCAGCTTGTCTTAAAGCCAAATGACATGTAACTGAGTCATGTCTTTTTGTGAACTATAACAGAGTTGCTAATAAAGGCCCTAAGGTCAGCTATTTAGAACAACCTCTAATTTAAATAACTGCATTACCCTGATAATTAAGCATTATTGTCTTTTATGCACAGCAGGCAGAGAAAAACGTGTCCTCTTCATCCACCTAAAAAAACCTAACACACCAGACCTTGTACTTGACCATCATAGCACAGGCATGTTTCACTTTGTAGACCTTCAGCAATTTCTACTTTCTGAAGATTTACATTGGTCTTTCTCTCCCACAGATGTTAAAGACCCCCACATTTATCCAATACTACTCAGAAATGAAACACACCAAAGAATAAAAGTCATGATTTGATATAATAAAGAAACTGGCTGATGATCAGCTCTGGATTTCTTTCTTGTGCTATTCACCTCGGTTTTTCCCCTTCTCCAAAATATTCTGCAAAATCCTTCCTTATCAAGTCCTTGCTAGTTTGCAAGTGCTCACAGACAAGTGAGACTATTCTCTCCATAATAAAAAAGTTTTCAATTTCTTGAAATCTTTTCTTAAAATGTCTTATTTTTTGTAAAATATCTCAAGAACCAACATATTTCAGCCCTGAAGAATACGATCCTACTTTTTTATAGAAGAAAATCCAGTTTTGTGTAAACATTTTCCTTCCTCTTTGAAAAATACCCAGAAGTTCCAATGCCAGCACTCAAAATTGAACCCTATATGACTTTCAAAATGCAAGTTCCACTTTGTCAAACCACTGTTGTACTGAACATCTCTCCTAATTTTTCTACTTTAGTTCCTGAAGCTGGAAAGTTTAGAAAGTAATATTCTCTGCTCAGCTGAATATATAGATCTGGTCTCTTTGGAGGCACAAGAGTGAGTTAGTCTAACAAGCATTTGTTTTTCTCATAAACCTTCTGTTTGACAATGGGTGCAAATATTGATGAAGGCAGTGGATGAAGACACTCTTTGCTATTTTAATCTTAATAGCTAAGGCTTACACTAAATCAAGGACGGAGTAAGGCAGGAAGTGAAGAGTTCTCTGCGGACATCTGGTGGAACAAAGAGAAGATACATTAAAAGAATGAGTAGACAGGCCTAAAAGAAGTTTGGTTTGGCTGTCTTGCTTTATCGTTCAATGAACACTCAATGGAGAGAACCAGGCAGTGGAAAAAATTGCACCACAACAGCACATAGAAGCTTCAGTGTCAGCATGTTCAAATGTGCCTCAGTTAAAAAAGTCGCTCTTATTTTAGGCCAGTAAAATCTAGCACAGGCATGGATTTGTTAGTTTTTGGACAGAAGGACAGAACACTTTGTGACATTGTCCTAAATCCATCCCAGGTTTTTAGGAAGATTGTAGGTGCATCAGCAGGGACTCCTTCAAGCCAACTTCTGCTGCTGCCAATCTCAACAGAAGGGTTGTGCACTGCTGGTTAGGGGTTTGCAGGACTGCTTTTTTCCTATTTGAGGCCAGCAACACTTATAATGAAGATGTAGAAAAGAAATTGAAATGAGAGATTTCCAATGTACTGGATTAACAGAAAGTGTCCTCTTTGAGTTAATTACTTCCATCAAATGTTTGAAATAAAAAGATGCTGATCTTAGTTCGTGAATAGTTTAACTAGAACTGTGATGAGAGGGTTGCAACCTGTGTGTAGAATAAGCACTGAAAGGTTATTGATGCCTTCCAAGACATCATTACTTACTTATTGTTGAAAATAATTTCCCCTCATGTGGGTGCTGAGCTTCCAGAATTCGAGACTGTTACCAGAGGGAAGAAATTGCTGTTGATGCAGTAAATTGTCTAACTTTACATTTTCAATGCCTAGTGAAGTAATTCTTCTCAATGAAGCATACTGTTTCCATACCCAGCCACAGAAGCAGAGAGAGATGTCTCTGGAATGAACTTAGCTGTCTTATCTTAAGCAGACAGGATCTCCCTTTGCACATACCTCTGTCTATTGACTGTATAAGGAATTTGTTCACATATTCTAGGAAAATTGCTTCACCACAACTAAATGCTGTATTAAGCAGATGTGTCCTGTGATTTAAGAACAATTTTTCCTAGCAGCAACAAGTATACCTTCCACAGGGACACCTACGCCTCATTTATTCCTGCTTGACTAATTGATTTTCTTCTATAACAAAGTGACCTGAATGATGGAAAGCTGTTGATATTGGCCACCTGGACTTGAGTAAAGCCTTTCTCATAGTGCTCCTCCTGGAGGAACTGGAAGGTCATGGCCTGGATGGGAATACCATTCATGGCTTTAAAAAAAAAATTAAAAAAAATACAAACCGTCTGGGTGACTGGATCCAGAGAATGATGGTGAATTGAATTACATCCAGTTGGTAGCTGGACACTAGTGGTGACCTCAGTGCTCAGTGTTGGGGCCAGTCCTGTTTAATATGTTTATCAATGATCTGGATGAGGGTATTAACTGCACCTTCAGTCAGTTTGCAGAGGACACCAAGCTGGGAAGGAGTGTTGACTGCTAGAAAATGGGAAGGCTCTTGAGAGGGATCTATAAAGGCTAGATCCATGGGTTGAGGCCAAAAGCATGAGGGTCAAAAAGGCCAAGAGCCAGGCCTTGCACGTGTGTCATAACAGCCCCAGACAGCATTACAGGCTGGGGGCAGAGTGGCTGGGACACTGCCTAGTGGAAAAAGACCTGGGGGTGCTGTTCAATAGCAGTTGAACATGAGCCAGCAGTGTGCCCAGGTGGTCAAGGAGGCCAGTGGCATACTGGCCTGTGTCAGCAATAGGGTGGCCAGCAGGACCAGGGCAGGGATTGTCCCTCTGTACTCAGCACTGATGAAGCCTCGAATCCTGTATTCATTTTTGGGCCTCTCATTACAAGAAGGACATTGAGGTGCTGGAGAAAGTCCAGAGAAGGGCAATGGAGCAGCAGAAGGGTCTGGAGCACAAGTCTGATAAGGAGCAGCTGAGGGAACTGGGGTTGCTTAGCCTGGAGAGTAGCAGGTTGTGGTGAAGTGGGGGTCAGTCCCTTCTTCCAAGTAAGAGATGATAGAACAAGAGGGAATTACTTCAAGTTGCATTGAGAAGGTTTAGATTGGATGTTGAGAAAAATTTCTTCACTGAAAGGTTGAAGTTAAGAACTGGAACAGGACACCCAGGGAAATGGTTGAGTCACCATCCCTGGAAGTATTTAAAAGACGTGTATGTGACACTGAAGGACATAGTTTAGCGGTGGACTCAGCAGTGCTGGCTTAATAATTGGAATTAATTTTTTTTCAACTGAAAGGATTCTATAACCAAGTAGAAGAAGACTTTGTATGTGTAGCAGATAAGCTACTCACCTAATTCATACTATTTGACAATCTGTGGACTTCTTATCTATAAACATGGAGACTTTTACATGATTTACAAAGCAAACATATGACCTGGTTTAGAGTACCTGACTCTTGCATGGGAA
The DNA here is from genome assembly GCA_013400315.1 of Bombycilla garrulus. NCBI lineage: Eukaryota > Metazoa > Chordata > Aves > Passeriformes > Bombycillidae > Bombycilla > Bombycilla garrulus. The sequence continues at coordinate 656,161 of VXBU01009944.1, read as the reverse complement.
AATGTTTATCAAATTTTTTGAGCACTACAGCTGAGAGTCTGCAGAAATGGGTCTTCTGGAGACATGGACCCAAACGTGTATATATCACTCCTCTCAGTTATGCAATTCACAGACTAAACACATCTTCCTTTGGTGTCAAAAATGTCCAAATATTATCAGAGTCTGGTTTTTTGTGAGGTTTTGTTATTTTTTACATGAAGATTTCTGAGTGCACCTTTGCAGCCTTTTGACAAATACTCATATACACAGTGACTTGCTACACATGGCTGCAGTGTTTCTGCTTATGTTTCAGGTGTGGGTTAATTTTAAACAAAGAACAATTCTTAAGACTTTTTTTTTTTCCCCAAAGTCATTCCTGCTTACAGAGTCAGTATTTCATGGTTTTGTATCTGAAAGACTTTTAATGAGAAATTAATTATAATTAAACATCTAAACCATTACTAAGATCATAGGAACTTTTCATTTCAGTAGCTTAAAATAATTTTCTCTACGAATTGCTAAAATAGTTTTGAAAATCAGTAATTCTTACTTTCTATCATGCCTCTATTGGTTTCTGTAATAATATGATATGGATGATATTAGCTATAAGAATTTAACTGGCAAACCTGTTAAAGTCCAAGTGGATTTAAAGTAACTGTAGATGAACAAAATCCTTTATTTCCTTGAAATTAAGTGTTTAGACACTGACATGAAATAACAGATTTGAAATGATTAGGCATGTTTTCATTGAAAATTTAGCTGAATTTTTGACATTATTGTAAAATATTTTCATTTCACTGAGGCTCTATTTTGGACAGAAAACTAGGAAGAACTGATGATTCCTTTCTAAAAAGTCCTCTTTTGAGCGCAAGCAAACAGAAGGGTTTTATTATCAAAAGCAAACAAATTTTTTTTATCCTGCAGCATCACTTTCCTAGAAAATATGAATTGATCCATGAAATCTGAATATCAGATTATTGTATTTAATATTTCATTCACTTTGAAACTGATTTCCCTGAAACATTTTCCCTGAAATTCTTTCTAATAAGGCTTGAAATGTTGTAATTCTTTAAATAAGTTAAATTGCTAAACCCACTCCCTTTTTCACTCTGCCCTTTGCTAGTACACTTCAGCAGCTGCTCACAACTCAGAAAAACAGGTCCTGTCCCTGGGAATAGAGAGCATCTAGAAGTCCAACTAGAGGTATTTGGGAGAGTTTTAGTAGTTAACCAACTGCATGTCTACTAAACACGGAGAGAAATTAAAATTTAGAAATCTTTTAATCAAACCTTTAAAAAATTAAACTCAGGATCAGAAAAACCTTAGAAAACTTAGTTCTGGCTTCTTTAGATTGGTCTCAACATGGCACATCACACTGGATGGAGGGTAGAAAACTACACATTTACTTTAGGTTTTTAAAGATAAAAGCAGAAAAAAGCTTATTAAAATCATTCCAGACAGCTAATTTGAAATGTGCAGAACTTAACCTATTTGCATCCTTATATTTATATTTACAACATAAGGTATTCCAAATTTACCAGAGATTGTGTATCTGCCTAGGAAAAGAAAGATGATCAGCTTAACGTAAGAATGGAAAAGATACAAAAAGGGAAAATGTAAACCCAAACCTAACCAGCCAGTGCTCATTCATTTGAGAAGTGAGAGAGAAAAAATTCAACAGTTACATACTTAAAAATTTCTATTTCTTTTTTGTTGCTATGAGACCATCTAATAACAAAGCAAAAAGAGACTACTACCAGTAATTATAACCTCATTCTGTTCTGTATTTCAGCTTATACAGCTATAGCTTAAATGAAATGGGACATTTAGCATGAGGAAAAAATGAAAGAGAGATATAAATGACTAGTATGAGTATTTAAATTGCACTAATTAAACTTACTGTGAAACCAGATTATATTGATCCCCTTCTTTATTTCACATGGAAAGGAAAATCAGTAAGCATTGTAGTAAGCACTTTTTACACTTTTTTAATTATATGCTTAATTACTAAACAGAATCAAAGCTTAAACAAAGTTTACTGAACAGTGAAAGAGAGTAGGTTTTTGCTGGGATACCTCTGTTAAAAACTCTGAATACATATGAAAAGATAACACATATTTTGCAATGAGTGGAAAAAACAACTATCTACTAATTAATAAAGGGAGTATTCTTCTTCTACTTACTTGCATTGTGGCACCAGATTTGAACTTGAACTCAGATTTGTTTGTGAACCACATACAGGATTTGCCTTCTAAATCCTTATGTGGAGCTGCAGTTAATTCAGATAATATTTTCATTTGGTTCAGAAAGAAGGGAAACTTACTTCTTACTGCTCATTGTGTGCCTAGAATCTACCACAATGAACTCATGACAGCCTTCATATAACCAAACTCTCCCTTACTTGAGAAAATATTAAACAATGCGCAATTGGACAACAAAATGTCTGTGCCCAGTGCAGGGTGGCTGTGTGACTTCAGGAAACCTCTCTTATTTACTGCTGGCTGTAGTCCAGGCAACAGTAGTTGTCAGAAACAGGCACCACAAGCTTCAGCAGGGTGTCTTTGCCTACAGTCAAATGGCACCAGTGGTGCAAAATGAACAGAAAAAAACTGGTGTGTTCTATCCCATGGGGCTATGCTACAAAACCCCACATATTCTGGCGGATACTCTCCTGGTTCTGCCCCATAACTCTGAACAGATATTATCCACAGTCTTTCCAGACACTATCCTGAAAGGTGAACTTGAGACTATAAATCATTCAACTTCATTAGTTATTAATAAAGAAGATCAATGATTTTATCAGGGAAGTTTCTCTGTTGATAATGCACTGTAGGTTACCTCTGACCTGACTCAATGAACTGATAATCAATATCATTGAGATGCCCTTTGACAGCACATGAATGAGAATCACAGTATTATGGCAAGTGTGAAAGGAATGGAAATGCAGAGATGAGCAATTTTCACTGTGGAGAACTTCAAACCCAATTGGCATAAAGTTCTTGGTTTGTGGAAGGCCTACTTCAGCAGCAAAGTGGAGAACATGGAGAACTCTAAAAATGAATGTACTTTCTCAATTTCTATAAACACAGGGTGATACCAGGGGTTTGCAGACCACTACATAAAGCACTGCTTAATCATTTGAATTTCAAGGGACTTTCTCTTTTCATTACAAGGCATTTCTAGATGTACATTTCTAACATCCTGTCCTTCTGGAAATACATCAAAAAACTCTGAGCTTGGTAGTTTTCTTTACTCATGTTTGTAAATTTTCATTTCTTTACATAATGAAAAATTTTCACCTCCCTCTTGTTTGCTTCTACAAGTACCCTCCATCTGCTGTTCTACACCACCCTGTGTCTTGAGATTAAACCAAGTTATATTAGTCAAAGTCTACTTCACCCCTTTATGAGATTTAGTTCTAACATGTTTCATGTTGGCATGCTTAAAATGCCAAAAGGAATTACTGCTAATAATTTTTGGTATTATTTTCAACTTGAAAGAAAAAATGTAATACTTAACTCCTGAGCACTTAATCATAAAAAACAATGTGAAAGGACATAAGTGTCATTATTTTGTCACTTTTAGCTGCAATTTCTGGACCAAGACTGGACATTCTGGGCAGCCAGACCTGTTTGCTTACTTGTGGAACCCTAACCTCAGCCCTAATAGGACGTTAGAATGTCCTTTGGTAATAGCATGAATAAAGACTGAGATGTTAGGGATGGGTTGTACGATAAGAGGGGAAGACAATACATTCTTATCTGTTTTGCTGTGGGCCTTTAAAGAAATGGAAACAGTAGTTGTTAAGTCTGGAGCAGTACCATCTGAAAATAATTTATAAAAGTAGTGAATATTGCATAAAATACTGTACTATCAAGAGCTCCTGGCTGGGTTCCAATGCCCAAGCTGAAAGGATCCCCTGACCCTGGAGGCTGCTGGATTCAGCTGGAGGCTGTGTCTCCTGCAACATCCGTAACACAAGAAATAGAAAGACCCTGATGATGTATTTTTATCATGATTTATATGGACCAGGACAGCCAGAATCCAAGCAATTGTTATGCCTGAGGTAAGTTTCTTGATCTTAGAGCTGCACCTACTAGAATACTGTAGTAATAATCAGAAATAAAACAACTGAATAGTTACAGAGGCTACTGTTTCCTTCAGCAACCAGTATGGAATACATTTTGTAACATATTTAGTACACCTTGATTTTACTTCAGTGAGAATCAAATGGTAGGAATAGTGGGAAATAATTATAGAAATGAAAAATATATGTAAAATATAAAAGATGCAATGATTTGGAATTGTTTCACTAAATCAGTATGGTCTAATGATTTCTGTTATGAAAAATTAATTATGTAATCAGCTGTATTACTGCAACTTAATTAGGCACAGCAGTCAGGTGCAACTATAAAAATCATTTCACCCTATATATGCCTATCACTGTCTCTATCTCAAATTAAGAAAATTCAAGCTTTGTGCTAAGATTTAAAAGAACCCAAACAAACAATGGGAGGTCAGAATTTTATTTCAGTGTATGAATCCTTGTGAAAACAGAAGTCCAAGCTTCAGTTTCTTAAACAACTGTAAGACAGGATTGGCATTCCAGGAAATAGAAATAGTGGTTGTTAAATCCAGCAAAGTACAAGCTGAAAATAATTTATGAAGGCTATGAAGGCAGTGAAACATTGCCTGAATCATTTTACTATAAAACATAAAATAATGCAAGACATTTCCCAAAGGAAAAAAATGCTTATTAGAAGACTTAGGAAGTCAGAGACCAATTGAGGATTTTTTCCATCAGAACTTCAGTAGTTCTATACCTCCACAGTAGATTCTTAGGATTACTAAATTGTATTTCCAATGAACAAAAGAATTACTAAACGTTTGGTTATTATTTCTTCAACCTTTCTAGCATACTTAATAACTTAATAGATTTACTATTATTTTTGCAGAACAGAGATTAAACAGTGATAGACAGACTAGCTCAATTTAACAGAGAAGTTTCTTAAGTATTTGCTGTAACAAATATAAACAAATACTATACACCTACATTTGTCTTGCCTATAAACTTCCATACTTCATCTGACTCGGTATGTATGTACTGTTTCCTAATAAGATAATACAACATATTCTGACGTGATGATGTTCAGGGATTTGGTGAAGATTTGGAAATATGGGAACTCTCCTCCCAGCTCATTTTTGTGTCTTGCCTCTTTTGCTTTTCCATGCACAAAAGAACCGGAGCACTTTTAAAAAGATATGCAGACATCCTCGGATTCCAACTGAATGTACACATTGGTGAAGCAAATATGAATTTTTAAAGCCATGGACACCAATACCCAGATATTTCCATTTTGAATTCTTTATGAAAGAGAATCTGAATGTCAACATTTTTGGGAGTCATGCACAGCTATTAACCTTCTGTTTCACTATCTATAACAGCTACTTTTTGAAGAAACCTCTCTACAGAGGTACCTCTACTATGTGTTTAAACACATATCTGCCTTTTTCTGTCAGACATAGTCCAAATTAATTTAAAGCATGCTTTATATATTTCTCACCCTATTATTGAAGAGCACTTCAGAGCACAACTAGTGAAGACTATGTCTATTCAGGTGTAAGAGCAAAAAAATTCACAAAATCTGTGCTAGAAGAGAACATTTTAAATTCTGAAACTATCAAACTGTAACAACTATTCAAATTAATCTAATTTAAACTATAAAAAGAGCATAAACCTAGTAGAACAAAAAAGGATAAGCAGAAATTTGTCTCAGTTAAAAGGATGTATTTCAGGCTCTTATCTATCACATGATTACTACTGAATACGCTTAAATATTCTCCAGCACACTCACCTCTTTTTGACGGTACTTAATTGCCAGTTTCAATCTTGCAAGATCATTACCACTTTGTTCTTCTATCAAGCTATTATCATCTCTGTAATTAAGAATAATTTCCAATTCCCTGGAACTCCGTGTCTGATCGAGGAGATCTTTTGCAAATTGCTTGCATTGCCGCGACAGTTCCTCATACTCTGACTTAAACTCATTTTCGACTTTACTCAGTTCCTGCAGCTCCCAGCTCAGTTGAAAAGCGGTAAGGAAAGGATCCTCACTGGACAGAGCAATCAATGATGGGCTCGCCAGTGCCTTGTAGATATTTAGTCTGGACCGAGAGTGGCGGAGGCTGTCCACATCTGAGCTTGAGACACACTCGACACAGTTACAGCGCACCTCGTGTGGCCTGGGCACGGACACTCCTTTCTGCACAAGGAGCTTTATGATTTCGTAATTGTTGGTGTGGGCAGCCAGAATAATAGGTGTGATATCCGGCGTAAATTCTGAAAACTGCTTGTCCAGTAGTACTGGTGGCACCTGTGAAAGAAGGCAAAAACCCTTACAGGCCTCTTCATAGAACAAGAATTACAGAAAATTAAGCTAAAAAGGATGTACCAGATCTTTATCTCTGTCCAGAGTTGAAGGAAACTCTTTAAATATAACAACTCAAATAGCTAAGATAGTGTCTTTCCAGTTAATGAATTGCTATAAACATGGTGTGATTTTTCATAGAACCTGTTTATATGTAAGCAACCCATGGACAATGATTTATTAGAGCAAATTATTAGATAAACAAAGATGATTTAGACACAAATGCTCCTCCCTGGTCCCTTGAAGTGAGCAAAATGGAAATTTTTTCTTTTGTCTCACTGGTTTATCTCAGTTTCATATGTAAAATGAATCATGAAGGGCATAACTGTGAATGTCTGTAGGAAGCAATGACCAGGACACAGGCAAGTTAGATTTAGGAAATAAATTGGTCAAGTAAATGAGAAGAAAATATGTGTTTTCTTAAAGAGAATGTTGAAAATAAGGCTATGTAGAGAAACTATGTAAAGATACTTGCTGCAAAAAGCTTAATGTCTTAAGGCTCAGTTTTACATTCACCTGCACAAAGAAACATATTCTGTTCATAGGAAAACAGGGGAGTTAGTAGAAAAAAGGTTCCCAGAGACCATTTTTAAAGCCTCTTCTGATATACATTTCTGTTTTGTAAGGTTTTTTCATTTTAAGCCCGTTTCTTTATTTTACACTACCAGGCTCTAAAGTCTTTCCCAGGTCAAGATAATTTTTGATTGATATGAATAAGAATGTAAGTGCAATTAGCCAATGTCAATTAAAAAAAAATGATATTGGCGTCATAACTTACGGACTGCCTTTGGTCCACAGCTCAATAACCAAGTACAAAACTCAATCCACAGAGAGGTGCTCTGAGTGATGTTCTTCCAGGGGCAAGAAAAAAGGAAAACATTTGACTCAAAGTTACCTGAAGGCTAGAGAAACAGATGGCCATTGCAGGGAGGAAAAAAATTTCAATGCAAGTCTCATGACAGCACCATGGCCCCATTGCCAGGTGGAAAACACACAAGTGGAGTGGGAGTGCTAAAATGGGGGTGGAAGGTCAAGACTGGAGATCTGGCACTCAGGACTGTAATCACACATCCCCCTAGGGAAGGAAAACTTACCTGGCCATAGTGCATTGCTGACCTTAATTAGCTGTGCCAGATTCTGAGAAGGTATGAGGAGTCAACAGGCAGAAATCCCTTGTCTCCCCTCTCATGCACTCAGATATGGATGCTTGGCCGGGCACTGAGTCAGGCTGGCAGTGAGCTTGTTTTAGCACAGGACTGTGGGCTGACTGAGTTGGTACACCCACCCTCACGATCCTGGGCAGAGGGTACAGCTATCCTCACAGGTAGATGTTCACAACCAGCAGTAATGAGCTAAGCAGCTGCTGTGTAACTTCACTTCTGCTTTCCTTATTCTGAGGTACAAACATAATGGCGCAGTGTGTGCAGAGAAACATGGGTTAAATATTACTCATGAGGTAAGGAACCCAGCTGAGGATATACTGAAGGTACGTATGGATGGAGGGAACACTTGGGTACAAGAACAAACAGAAGCTCTGTGTGCTGTGCCTGGTTTCAGGCCAAAAACCACAACTCTGGACATAAGACTTCCCAGAGGACTCTGTGGCTCTGCCCACGCTGCCCTGTCAGGTCTCTTCCAGGCTACCTCTGGGACATCTGTCACCTCCTTCCTGTCTGGACATTGCACAGAGCACCTCGGGATGCCCAGGTACACAGATCACATCATTATTCCTGTCCAGTGTGAACTGGGCTTGCAATCCATGTATGTTTTCTCTCCTGTCTTTGGTGACAGTGAGGGAAATGAGACCTGTTTCCAACTCCTAATCCCACAGGTTATTGCAGTCTTAGATTTGTCTTTTTTACTCACATATTATATTGGAAAAAAGAGAACACTGTGTGCACACACACACAGTTTTCATGCTCTCTAAATTGCAACTGTGGCCAGTGCTTTTGAGATTCAAACAGCATGAAAATGGTGGTAGAGATAGAAACTTTGCATTAGTAGAAATTAGATTTTGGGCTATCATAGAACAGAAAAGGTTTACAGAGAGGCATGTGTTGTGTTCTGACAGTGTCTGCTACAAGCAGTGAGACTTCTCCTTGGCCTCAGGTTCAGGGTACCAGAGAGCAAAGGAGAGAGCTGCAAGGGCAGAATACTCAAGGTCAGAAAGCTTCAAACTTCAAACTCACTGACTGCTCAGAGTATAACTCTGTCACTTCATGTCGCTAGTTTTGCACTTTCTGACAGTACTAAAGAAACATTTGCTTCAAGCCCTGCCAGAACTGAAAGCTATCTTAAACATATCATCAGCTGCAAGCTCTGAAAAATTAAGACACAACTTCAAACAACACGGCATTACAGTGACTGACTTGTACATGGGGTCCATTTCCTTACAAGCTGCTTGCTTTTTCTCACAGCTTATCAAAACCTTTCATCTTAAGCTAACTCAGATTCAAGGCTAATGCACACATTTTGGAATTCACTGCATCAGAATTTACTCAAATATAGAAGCATTTATTAAATCTTTTCAGCCTTAACTTACAGAAACATTTAAACTTAAAGGGCAAGCCCTAAGACTTCAACTTTAATTACATCATGACTTTAACCCCAGATCCTTTACCTTCTATTTTAAGATTTTGTACTAATTTAAATGAAATAGAGAGTATCAAAGTAATAAGGTCAAATTATTCCCTCATCTAAAGCAAAATGAAGTACTTATCTTTGAAGTACTGAGCGCTCCCATGGCATTCAGAAAAATTTCAACATCTAGCAGTTGACCCAGAGTACTTACTCTTAAGAAGTTATCAGACTTACAATGAATTTTACTTTCAAACTACTAAAAATAATTCCCTTTAAAGAGAAGCAAACAAAATGACCAGTACACAATGATATTAGCCACACATTTGGAAGCTTTGACAGAACACTCACAGAAAACATTTGAGTCTTCCTTAAATCCTGGAGGATGGAAAGCTACTAGGTCTTAGAGTCACTGGCTGTGACTTCTGAAGGCTCAGCAGTACTGTAACTATATTATACATTTTGGAGTTAGTTTGCTAAGTTTGAAGCTGCTTAAACTTGGCAAAGTCAGATAATATTTTCATATTTTCTTCTTTTGTTTTCTGAAGAATTTCTGCTTCAACACTATTTACAGGGCTGAACAAGGAGTTTTGGTGACTATGTATAGTTGTTGTGAATATCTATGTGATTAGTAGACAAAAAAAACCAACAAACCAGCAAATAAAGGGTAGGTCAAAGTCTGAATATGTCATTGCTCAAGGGCACAAGTTTTTTTTTTTGTTGCCTTTCTTTTCCCTGCACTCACTGTAAGTGGGAATGAGTCAGTCTGGTTTGGATATCTAACAATTCTTTTAGATACCAAGTGGAATGGTCCTCCTCTTCAATGTGTTGATATTCCCTGTATGGTCTGTGTGAAGAGAAGCTCCTTTGCTGTAACAGGAAGAGTAATCTAGGTTAAATTACTGCCAGTTAGTTCTGAGACATTTTCCTGTCCCCATGACATCAAAGCAGAGACCGATTGTTGACGATCTCTTAGACATCAAGGAAACAAAAAAATATAATAGGCACTTTGGAAAAAGAAGAACGTCAACCCCACTGTGTCCTTTTCTCCACCTAGATTTCTCATAATAGCTCTCATTACTGCAATATCTCAACAGAGGGACTGAAAACTGCAGAGTCCATTTACCTGCTGTGTAAATGCAAGAGCTCAGAATCTACAGAATCTATTTTCTTGGGCAAACAGATAGGTTCTCTGGCTCTTGTCCTTGTTTATTTATTTGTAATTATTTAGTCTTTTGTTTGTAAATGAAAGTAAATTCCACTTGGTTTGGGGCAGTTAGGGGAATAAATTTCTGAGTCATGTCCATCATGACAGCATGATTGGAGGAAAAGCCAAAAGCAAAAGCAAAAAGAGACTATATGACAGATGAGATGAATACATATGTCATGCAATACCACGTTATATAAGGAAACTATTATTATAAAAGTGTGTCATCTAAGTCTCAGCTCCTTTATCACTATTTTTCTATAGCTGTCATCAGTCAAACACCTTGAAAATGCTTAACTCTACATTTCTGTACAGCCCACAGCACGAGTTATCCCTATGCATTCACAGTTCCATGCTTTACATTCTGGCTTGTTAAGTTCTTCTCTTTGGTTTGCCATTATTGTATCACCTGAAATACATGCTGATTAAGACAATGAAAGTAGTTCTTCTGGGAAGGGCTCAAAAATCCTCCTACCACAACTCCTTTACTGCAGACTAAGTCACCAATAAACATCCAGATATACTGAATAACTTAGAGATATCACTTCAAGATAACTTGAAATCAGTTACCACAGCACTGGAGGGGTCCTGAGACTCTTGTTGAAAACTATCCTCACAAGACCACACAAACAGCAGGTCTGCAGCGGTGGCTCCTGACTGTCTGAAAGTGCTTTTCCCCATCCCAGGGCGCTCACTGTGCATTGTACAGCTGCCATGCTGTGTGGTCATCAAGAATACAAGGCAGGCAAGTGGATGGAAGTGGCCAAGCTGAGCTCAGGGACAGCATAATTTCCAAACAGTGTGTGTGTCACTAGCCATCCCATCTGGTACACTGTCATTGCTTTCCAGAGGCAACTTCCCTGGCCTCCCTGCAGAGGGTTCTACTTGTTTGTTGTCCTTGAACTCATTCCATTTCCTAAAGGTAAGAACCACACTCTTCATCTGCTACTTAAGTATTATCTTTCATTGGATGATATTCTACCTCTGTGGCTATTTTTTTTTTCTTTTTTTGTAGGAAACAGACATATAATAGATGTAGAAAACAGGGGTCTTAGGCACTGTAAGCTGACTAACAGCAGTCTGAAGAATAAATGTAAATGTTTCAGTAATACTGTAACTTCTTAAGAATGCATATTTTCATAAGACTTAATTACAAAATGTGTGCTTTAACATTTCATTACCTTTAATTTTCAGTGTTGGCAAGGTGTTTAATGCTTGTCTTCCAGATTTCTTTTCTCTGGTATCTAATGTAATTCCAGATATTAATTAAAGCCAGGTAGGTATAGCAAAAAATAATAATAAAAATCAGATATTTTTGTGTGGACATTTTTTAACAAAGTATTCCAGATTTTTTTTAAATTTGAAAAGTTCCTTTATTCCAATATTTCACTACAATCTAACAATAAGAAGGGCCAATCCTATATTTTTATCCAGATTAAAATATTTTGATTATACTATATGATTATGACACTTCTAACTATTACTTTTACAAAATGCCCCTAATATTTTCTTGTGAAAATATTATATTTCATGTCATGCAAGAAGGTTGTCTGGCAGAGAGGAGCTCTGATAAGTGGCCCAAGATATATATCAAATTTCATACAGCGGAAATTGGGTAAGGTAAACACTCCCCCAAGCACCAAGCTCAACATAACTTATTCTTCAGACACAAGTCACGTGCTAACTAGTTCAAAACTTGATTACTGTGCTGTCTCATGCTGGTACTGACCCACAGCTAGCCATGGCTTGTGTCTCCTAACCTGCACTGCTGGGATATAAGACAGGCATTTTTCAAAAGTACTGCATTCATCATTTTGGCCAGTTCTGCAGGATGTGTGACAAAATGAACAGTTAATGCTGAATGTGTTACCGTAGGAACTTGCTTTTAGTCTGTCTCCTACTGGTAAGGAGGGAAAGGCAACATTCTTACCTCTGTGTAAACTCTTCTCAATGTACATCACATGTCAATATATTTCCAAGGCTCAGGCCTAAATGCCCTCATTTGGTGGTAATATGAATCACTTTTAGCAAAGGATATCTTCCTCCCACTTAGAACGGGGTTTTATGTAATATCGTGTCCATTTATCTTGCTGAAAATTTACTTTCAGCTTTCCTGGGACATGACTGGAACAGGGATGTACAGAATCCCTGTCACACTTAAGGAGGCTTCAGTGCTTGCCTTTTTACAAGTCCATGAATTTTGAAAAGTTAAATTTACAAGTTTGAGTATTTTCATCCATTTTTTTCAAAGCACAAGCTGAGTTTTCAAAACCTTGGATGTTTGGTTTTTTATTTTTTTTTAATCAGTTACACTTAACCTACCCCAAGAGGTGAGCTTTCTAATGCTTGCTCATGCTCGTCTTATTACAGCTGAACCAATTTGTGTGTCACAAAAGTCACATCATGGGCTGATCACTTCCAGTCTCCATGACAGCCACATTGCACAAGAAGCATTAATGTAACACATTAAGGAAAAGAATTCGACCAATCTGTTCCTAAAGATCTGCAGTGGTGGGTGGATATGTCACACCATTTCCTCACGATGTTTTTGATATTTCATATGCTTTACCTTTGTGCAGCTTAAGCCCATAAATTCTTGTTCTTTGAAATGTAAATACAGAAACTACTTTATTTCTTTGTTTAGTTTTCACTTTCTAATTTTTCATTCAGACTTTCCTTATGGGACCTGGAAAAAGATAGCCTCTAAGGTCCCTTCCAGCCCAGGCCATTCTGTGAGTCTCCAATTCTATGATCTGAGCTCATTCTGTCATCAGATGCAATACTGACTTTTGAACAGTAATATGGTACTGTCCAGTCTTTTTATGTTAATCTTGCTTTAACATTCCCTGCAGAACTGTCATCTTAATTGTTTTCAAATCCAATACATACTTGGTTGATTATTTCTGCTCCACTTAGGACCTTATATTTTTTTCTTACTGAACTCTTTTATTTTTCCCAGAAATAACTTCTTCCTTGCCAGAACCTGAATTCTAATTGTGTCCTGCAACAGCCTTAAGATCCCCCTACATTGTCAGTTGTCTACAGAATTAACATGCCCTCTCTATTTAATCTAAAATGTCATGAATAATTGCACTGATAGGGATAGACCCCTGCAGGACTGCTCATTTCACCCCTCTGTTGAATTCATATGTGATGTTTCACCAAGTACTGTTAGCAACTCCTGTGAGTGTGGTTTTCTTAGACTGTATTTTGAGTGACAGTTCGTGAAATCTTACAAATCTTGAGCTATACAATATGTAGTGCTTTTCCCCAACATACAGAGCTTGCTATCTGGCGATGAATGATAATTATATTGTTATGACAAGCTTTGTTCCTGACAAATCTTGGTAGACTACTATTCATGTCTATATTTTCTTATAGGTGCTTACAAGCAGAATGTTTGACTGTTTTCTTCAGGATAGTCCCTGCTGTAAAAAACTATGGGTCTCTTTTATTTGAAAAAAAAGAGAATATGGAATGGAAAGGAAATGCTGCAAAATTAATTGATAACAATTTTCAAACAGAAGCAGAAGAAAAGATATTGAATTTGATAGGTTTTGGGTGGGACTGATGTCAAAGGACTTCAGGGCTTTATTTCTCTCTCTTTTTCTTTTTTTTTCCCTTTTTATTTCTGCTCCCTGTGTCTCTGACAGAACTCTGATCCAAAATACTGCCTGTACACAAAACTGCTCATTTCCAATTAATGTTTTCCCGTGAGCATTATGGGCGAAAGGATGTGCTGTTTCATCAGTCAATGCCAGCAGCTTGAGCAAGGGTGGGAAATTATTTAAAAGTGGACACTCACTTGAAGACAGTCAGCATATTTAGAATTTATTTTCAGCTATGGAACTTATACTTGTTCTCTTCATACAGAATTTTTAAACAGGTAAAGGAGTGTTTCTAGTAGGAGTTCTAAACACTGCCTCACTGCTCATAATGAGGAGTGACAAGCAAAAGTTGTTTTCAGTCAAGGGATAGTGAAAGAAGAAAAGTAAAATGGTTTGGAAAACACATGAGAGTTGAGAAAGGAGAAGGATCTTAGGATTAAAGAGGAACTTGAATTATTTATTTCCATCATAATAAAGCCCACATATACCTCTCTCAGAACCTGCATGATGAGTAAAGTCAATACTGAAATGTCCTGAATGTTCAAAGTAGATCTAGGGGGCGCTTCCCCAATTTTTTAAGTGGATGCATAGATAATTTTCCCAAACACAGACTGATTCATAAAGACAAAATCATTTTAATGAACCTTAGGTTCGATATTCCATTTCCTGATAAACTGTCTCTCTGGTCTGATTAGTAAAATATGGAAAATATCTTGCTTTTCCCTGTTTATTTTTCTTGTCCTAAAATGGCTCCAATAGTCAGCTACAGAGGTGGAAAGAAATTGGCTTGCTTCAACAATGAGGTTTTCAGAGAAATGCCAGAACAAAGGAGTTCTTAGAATCTAAGCTGGATCCTTTGTTTATCCCTGAGCTTTCTAGCTCTAGAAACAAGAAAAGCTGTCTACAGAATTATAAAGACTGTTTCTGAGAAGGAGTTTCTGCAGAAAAGACAAGAACAGATTGGTGGCCTCCCTTGGTATCAACAAACTGTTTAGGAGATACAGGTGTCTCAGACTGTGGTAATTCGCTAAACTTCTTTGCAGTTGATTGTAATTATTTAACATTACAAAGTAATTTGTGATAGCTTCATGGCTGGGAAGTAAATTTAATGTTTGAGAAAATTCAAAGGGTTATACTCACAAAGAACAAAGTAGGAAACAGGCAAATTCCCAAAACAGAGAAAAATGTTTTCTCTATTTAAAAAATATTAAAAGAAAGGAATACAAAAGATTATGGCAGAGACAAAGAAACCTGTATCTTCAGAAGATGCAGAGGAACTTCACAACAATCTGTTTCATAAGTACATTATTCCCAATATGTTCTTCAGTGGTTTGTTATTTAGCAGCAGCTCTACATTTTGAATCATACTGTAAATTTCCCATATTTCACAGATGCAAAACAGAACCTTTCTTCTGAAGTATACAGAGTAGACCTAGGCTCACACAACTATGCCAGGATATGCTGGGAATGAAAGATGTATTTGAGAGGCAAAATACCGAAAACTGAATTTTATTATAGGTTGATGATACTCTCAGCTGGATTCAATTCCTTAACAATAGACACGTTAAGATCTTCCTTGCATACAAGAATCAGTTGAACAGTCTTCCTGGAGGTTTTGGAAACATGTAAGTAAACAAGAGAAGATTGCTAGAAATAAAAATATTCCCACTGCAAAGAGATCAAAGGAGAATTGGGAGAGACAAGCATTATTATAATCTGCCCTAGCAGGAGAGTTAGAGGTATTTAAGGGTACCTTGCTAGAAGGAAGTCTTTGAAACTAAAGTCAAGGGGAATGGATTGATTCAAACCCCCTAATACTCCTTGTTTCAAGTTAGGCTTATCTTAGTATTGTATACCTCTTGAGTTCATCAGTTGACTGGATCTCGATCAGTACACGTGTTACACACGTGGTACACCTATGCATAAGCAGGTATTCCTAATGTGCTTTAGGACATGAAAACTTATTTTTTTCTTTGAGTGTTTGTAAGTTTATTTTTACTAAATTCAGGGCATGGTAGTAAGCAGACACTTAATAAACAAAGGTCTAGATGAGCAAGGAGCAGGGAAGAGAAATTTAATCTTATCAGCCAGATTGCTTGTAAATGTCATAAAACAAGTTGGTATCAAATAAAATGGCAGATTTTTTTTGTGTTTTCTGCAAATATGCAGCTGTATCTAATATGAAATGTACATAATATGAAATGTTACACTTTGAGGGTAGATATTTCAGGTTTCTTTTTATCTTTTTTTTTTTTTTCCCTGCCAGAAGGCCTCACATACTGTGACAAGCCTGCTGACTCAGATAATACTTTATTACTACACTCAGTAGTGTTTTAATAGCTGAGTTGAAAGGGGAACTAATTTTGTCTCCAGCCAATCTGAGGTGAAGATATAGAAGATATGAATCCTGGTACAGGCACGAAGTACAATTAAAACACTTCTGTCAGTGCAGTATGTGACAAACACATCCTCTATCCAGAAAACAGTTGGTAAATTGACAAGCTAAACTGGTAGACTCCTAAGACAAGTAAGCCCCTGTTATCACATTCATGGGCTTTGTCAGTCAGTCCATTGTGACTTCTGGATTTGTTGCATTGCTCCAGCTGGGTGTTAACATGAAGGAATATTAGAATACTAAATTTCTGCAAGTTTCCCAAAAGATATGGGTGTTTGAGATCTGATGAAAATTCTGGAGTGCAAGTGCAGCTATGTTACTAAACATCAGAGAATTCATACAAAAACAGGATACTATGAGTGTATTAGCCTCTTAAAAAATCTTTGATGAATGCTCATAACAGCAAATAGAGGAAATTTAATCATAATGCATATAGTTAGGTGGAAATCAGGTTTCATAAATTTCACTGCTTGCAGAGAAATTTCACAAGAGATGCCCGGTGGCACAAGGAAAGATAATGGTGGGGTATGGAAGACCACAGATGGACAAGCTTCTTGACAGCGTTTTCCTGGTTTTTAAATTTTCCTAGGGTTTTCCCAGGGCTGAAGGTTTGAAAAGCAATTTGTTTTATGAATTATTATGTATGATTGCATGCTTGATTCTAATAGACTAAAGCTCACTCTGAAAAAGCCTGTCAAATTCTACTCCTGCATTATTTAAGAAGTATCTCCACAAGCATATTCAAGGAAACTGCATTTGAGCACAGTGGCTCCTCATAGACAGAACTCTAAAATGGTGGCTCTTTGAAAATATTTTTCAGTGGACCACTGTTCAGCATTGGATTGCCTGGAGGTTTGTGTCCATCAGAAACTGCTGCACCTTGAGCCTCTTTCAGCACTCGGGGGTCCTGTTCCTAAAATATTTCCTGGGTTTCTGCACTGGACACTGTCAGAAAGAGGATATGTTGCAGAAGAATGTACAGGAGGGTATTTATCTTCAGATTTAAACACCTAATGATAGCTCTATATCTGAATTTTATTTTCAAGGTCCTATTATATTCAGGAAAATCTAGGGCTCATCTGTTGCCCACAGGTTCTGTGACATAACCACAAGGCCACAACACACGTCTCACAGATATTCTAAGATGCTTCATATTTCACTTACCTGCTACATGTGAGCTACTGAACTGGGCCCCCGGTGGATGTAGTGCATGGAGTCCAGAGAAATATTTTTCTTAGCTTACAGTAGACACTTGTATTTGGTCAGCAAATCCTCTTGCTCATCACTGACCTTACTGGGAGCTCAGCAATCTGGGTTATATGTAAGCAGTAAATGGACTGATTCAAACAGCATTTTACTGCTAAAGACACTCTAGAGAATGAGGGAGATCTACACAGGAGGGTAGACCTACTGGAGGGTCTCCTTCCTTTGCAGCGCAGGAAGGGGACTGGGAGGACACATCTCTGCACAGACTCTGAGCTCCACTGCTGCCTTTCGTTCAGCTTCAGCCATCTGAATGGGGGTATGATTTCCACCCCCTTACACACATATATCTGTATACATATACTTATATATAACATATATTTACACAGAGCACAGATCTCAATCTGCTGTATCAAAGGCCAAAACATTAACTGCTTCCTTTAATGCTTACAAATTTGTTAACTTCCTAAGTTAAATTGCATTGCCAAATGTGCGAATAATTGGCAATGGGAATTTTTAGACCTTAGAAGACAAGACTACCTTAATCAAAAAAGGTTCTGTTTGTTGAATCTCTCACTCTTTCCAAATTCATACTACTGGCCTCAAAGCTGATCCTTAACCTGTTTTCAGGCACAGAAAGTCTTAAAATCTTTAGATGAAACTATCTTTGCAGCTTATGAGTTGTCAGGAAGTGAAGGCAGGTACATGTAGCAAAAAGCATGCCAGGCATGGAAGCTTGTGAAGACAACAGCACAGGACCACTGACTGTAGAAGGCAGAAATTTTGGACATCAACTTTTTTAATTTGTATGCTGTCCCTATTCTGATGGTAAATTTGGCCAAGTGCTGTAAAGAGGAGCTCAAAAAACCTGAAAAGAAGGGAAGAGAAATCAGCACAGAAAATGGGCTTCTTGAAGATAAACCTGACTTTTATGCAGACCTTATTTTTTAATAAGTTTTCTAAAGATTTGGATTTTTTTTTCCTAAAGGGTTTGATTCAGTCTAGACTTTCAAACATTTTTGGTAATCTGACCTCACCTCCTCATATTAGGAAACTACTTTCACTTCCAGCATGAGGTTAAATCAAGAAATAAGAAAATGTTAGCAAATAATGACAGAAAAGTACTTAGTATTTCTGAAAATGTAACACTTCAAGTTTCGGTGAAAGTTTGGCTCACTAGCCATCTTTAAAATAAATCTGTATTTGTCATCACCTGAATTTTCTGGATTTCTGCAAACTGCTAAACCAGGGGATTAGATTCATAGCTGGGAAAAGTCATCCTCAATAACACTACTTTCCAGGAATCTATCTGTAAGGATCCTGATAGAATTTTTCTATGTTGCCAATAAAAAAAAGGCTCATCATTTTGTACAGGTCAAGAAACTGTCATGTTTCCCCATATTTTGTCATCTGTCTTTTGTTGCTGCTTCAACCCCAGAGTATGATGATTTAGCATTTGTTACAAGGTGATGGGCGCATATTGCAGAACACATTGCCTACCTCAATATTGAAATTGCTAGCAGCTCTGTTCAATGGCACATGCATACCAGCTTCTGCAGTATTTCTTTAGTAATTGTCACAGGTTTTTCTACTCATCCACCCACCTTAGTACTGATGCATATAAACACAGACAGTTTGGGGTGTTTGCCAAGAAATAATGACATTTATGTGCAGCTTTTTTTGAACTTGAAAACAGTCAGCAACCTTCTAAAAACCCAAGCACAATACTCCTGTAAATTCTTATTGCCATCTCATATGCAATTAGTCGGCTCTACCTTTATAGTGCACCTGTGCTGCATGTTGTTTTCATGTGCCTAAATGGTTATATGAAAGATTGAATATGTGGATAGGCTACTATATCAATCTCATCCATAAAATGAAGTACCCCCTACACAGCCTCTCCCATTCATCCATCTATCAGTAAGTCAGAAAATTCTAACTAATCAGCTGCCACTGGGAAATAATACTCAGCTACCCACTCAGGCAGCCAGCACTGGAAACAACTTTTTGCCCTCATGTTCCACTTCAAGAATGTGTACTTCAAGCCTGACAAAGAATCTCTGCAACGCCTCCTCTATACTCATTATCAGCTAGACTATCATTAATCACAACATTCAAAAAAGACATTTAGTTCATAAACTTCTGTGGGAGACATTTTCAAAACAAAAATGATGCTTGAATCTCAACAGACAAAGAATATCTCACAAGACATTGTGACTGGTATTTTGGAAAGTTACTGGAGAGAGAGGTTTAGATTAGCAAAATACCAGGTATCATGCAGTGCTCATAAAATCTTTTGTCCTGCCTCCTCTTGATCAATATAACTCCCAGTTCAGTTACTAGGGGAAAATTTGAAAGCATTAAAAAATATCACTTTTAACATTTATGTTAAATCCATTGCAGGCATGCTGGGCCTACAACCTGTATACATTCCCTGGTCTTCTTCATCAGGTCCCACTGTTACCAAAAGGAAGTACATAGCAGCTTTCCCATAAACACCATTGGGCTGTGTAGGAATGCAGAACTGGGAAAATTATATCCCACAAGGCTCAGAAGGAAAACAAGGGGCCAAAACTGCCTAAATGCTCTGCACACATCAAGGGAGACTGAGACAGAAGCTTGGTTACAAGTGCAGCTCCAAAGAAAAGCATTAGCTTTATCTCAGGACCCTAGGACTGCTCAAAGGGCAATTTCAAGAAGCCCAAAGATACTGAGAGACATTAAAAGAACAGTCTGGGTGATGTGTCTGCATGTAGGGAATTTCCTAGGAGATAGGAGCTCTGTCAGAAGAGCAGCATCTATGCTGCCACAATGTCAGGAATGGAAAATGACTCTTCAGGCTGTTTGCTACTTTCATGCTGTTTCCTGACTTTTCACTTTTAGACTTTTTCACTGTTTCTGGGAATGCTGCCAGACTGAAGGCACTTTGCCTGCAAAGCTGTCTAGCCCTGTTCTCCATATCCCTTCCCAGATATCTTAGGTGAGTGCCTGAACATCCACAGAGAAGTCTGTTCCACTGACCTAGAAACTATACTGTACAACATCCTTAATACTTCCTCACACAGCACCATTCCCTCATCCTGGCTCTTCTCTTACAGACTTTCATTCTCTCCAAAACTACATAGCAACACTGATTGAAAAAAACCCTCAGATTTTGAGACACATTTTGGCACAGGATCAGTCACTGCTTTTTTTTTTTAATGATAATTGCTTCTGTAGATTCAAGTGAAAGCCAACCTGTATTGTTGTCCTCCTCTTTTCTACCTTCCCAAGCTCCAAATAATTATCAGTCAGACATATGTGTCAAGATTTATAAAATATAACTTTAGTCTTTGACAGTAAAACAACGCCCTTTCTCTCTCTACCCCCCAAAAAGTCCCACAATAGCAAACTTTCCTACTAATCACCTGATAACTCTTCCTGTCCAAGAGCACAATGGCTGCTAGCACACTGAATATCACATAAATGCCACAGCATTCTTGAATTCACATCTGGTTTGCAAGATGTCAGAGCTGCCATCTCCTTACACATGAATTCTCACCTCACCCATCTCTTCCAGATGCATTCCTTATAACAGCACAAAACCACAGCTTGCTGTGGTTACCTCCACCACAAAACATTCGTCTGCTTCCTTTTAGTTATTTCTCTACAGATAAAGGCTAAGACCATACCTAAAGCCTACCATCACCTGAGAACACTAAAGAGGGCCCCAAAATACTGCTGAGGAAGGGTTAGACAGAATTTTCCCTTCTGTCTGAAGAGAAAATGGTAACCTAAATGCTGAATCTTTCAGTCCCTCTGAAACATCTCTATATTTAAAGCTTCAGAGGTTTGGGTTTTTGTCTCTTCTAATGAATATTTTTTCCCCAAATATTTAGACAACAGATTGAACCGACCCTTTCTTGGGCCTTTGAGAAATTGCCCGGAAAATCCATGAAACTCAACAAAAAAAAAGTTGTATATGTTATGGACTTGAATTTTTAGAGGCCGACACATTGACAAGCTGAAGCCTGACTTCTTGGCTTGACTTGGGCAGAGTAAGTAGAGGCAGGGCTTTTGCATAAAGTAGTTTATGATGTTACTTTACTGCTTGTCCAGGGAGAGCAAAAGGTCTCTGAGTGTTGCAGCATATGGATACAGTTTATTTTCAGCTTCCTACTTCCAGCATTATGCCAGGGATTTCTACTTTATTCTGCATATGAGCCAGGCACTTATCACAGTGATCACATCCCTCTGTCCCAAAGTTCTCCTTCCTCTAGCAATTCCCTTGTATTTGCAAATGCCAGCCTGGCATTAGCTCAGTATTTTTTTCACGCATCTGCACATTTATCCCTAGAGTGTCCACCCATTAAAAATACCCTCAAGTATCACAAGACTGACATATAATAGTGAACAGAAGGCATAAAAGCACTGCCACGTGCTTTTTTCTGCTAGTCAGACAATGCTGTAAACACTGCAGTCAGGTTTCCAAGCCCTAAAGCAACTCTGTCAGCTAATACAATGCTGACATGGATTCAAGTCTAGTAACAAATTTCAGCTTCACTTACGTGATTTGCAGCATCCTCAGAAGGCAGCTACACCTCTGCTTCAGTCTTCTCTGAATATTCACAAATATCTATATGGTCAACCACGAACTAATGGTCAATGCCTGGGTTCCTTAAGGAGTAGAGCACACTATAATTTAGGTAAAAGTATTAACTTTTTATACTACCTAACTCTCAGTCCATCTGTGGATGCTGCAAGCAATTTAACAGGACAAAAATGCTTTCTGCAGATACTAAATTTAAAAGAACAACTTTTCCCCCCCCCTTAATTTGGCATTCAGCTATCCATCAGGGTAACCAACAAGTGACTTGGCAGATAATTCAGGACATATGGCTTTGAAGAATGGTAATTTAAAAGTACTTGGACAAGTTTCCTCAACTCGTTCACATTAATTTGTGCAATTCTCTTTTACTTGTGCTCTAGCAGCTGGTACAGCTAAAAAAGTATAGAAAATATAATGAATATAATGCAAGTGACAAAAAAAACCTCCTTTTCCTGAGTTGGATTAATGCAAAGTGCAAAATCCTCACTCAAAAACTGGGAAACAGAAGGGGTTCAGAGACAACTGAGAGTTGCTAAACCTACATGCCTCCTCTGTAGTCACCAGGTGGCACCAGATGTATCCATATATTGATAATGAGGTTGAAACCATTGTAACCCATGTGGTCTTTGAAATGCTAAGCACATCACATATGCCTATTAGGTAGAGCCCTGCAGCTGAATGATCAACAGACCAGAGAGTTTAGATCTAACTTTAACAAGGTCTGAATATTGCTTTATAATTTGCAAGTTTGGAGGGGTGGGGGTGGGGTTTGTGTATTATACTGGGGTTTTGTTAGGGTTTTTCGTTATTGGAGTGGGGGTTTTGTGTGTTTTGTTTTGGTGGAGTTTTCTTGTTTGGTTTTTCTTTTGTGTTTTTTTTTTTTTTTTTTTTTAGGAGAAAATGTAAATTAAGATTCAGTGTCATCTCCTAATATGGAGATGTTGGTTATAAAACTTCTCCAAAAAAGCAAAAAAATTACTTTAACTACATGCATTGATTCTTGGTCAGAATTAACATATTGTTACATTTGTCCCTTTTTCCTTTGCAAGACTTAAAATGTTTCAAGAATTAAATTTTGGAGGGTAATCAGTTCTTTTAAAAGATACATTTTAGCAGTCCTGAAGAACTGTAGTTTTTTTGTTGATACAAGAGGACATTTTCTTTTAGCTTTCTGACATTGACAATGAGCTCCTGATTTATATAAGAAATTCTATGCTTAAAAATTTTTCATTTTACAAATATAGCTACATTATTGTACGAGATGAAGCTGAAATTAGCTATGCATCATGCATAGGATATCTCATGAATATAAAACAATAGTGAGAGCTTATTCATTTACTTGTGAATCACAACCGTTTTTTCCCAGAATTTCAATGGTCATAACTTTTATCACTTATTAAATATTTGGGAAAACTATTTCTCATGCTTGGAAGTATTTAGCAATCCTTTCTATTATTACCTGTCTTCTGTAGAAATAAAACCTTGACCTCACTGAATCGATGGCGAAACTCCCACTAACTTCAAGGGGCCAGAATTTTAACATACATGACCAGATTTATTCAGAGAAGGAAAACCAAACAGCCAAAGATATAATGTTATTAAAAGCACAGTGTCTGAAAATGAATCATTGTCCAAACAATATGTCAAATATTTACAAATACCTGTAATCAAAAAGTAGAATTGGAGCTTGAAATAGTTTCAAATAAAACTTGAAGGGGAAAAAAAAATCTTGAAGGAAGAAAAAGAAGTATAAAAACAAAAGTATATAAAATTATATCATTCTCAGTATTCAGATTTTATATCTTTAGCCCACTGGAATGATTTTTCAGCCAGAAGGTACTTTTATAATACATTAAATTCATTGTGGCTGTACTGCAAAAACGCTATTGGCATTTACATTCTCTTCAGCCTGCCATGCTCCTAAAAATGAAGCAGTGTGATTATCAGTGTATTATTACACATTTGACACACACAGAAACTTAATTATTGTTGGGATCCCCATTGCATATAACAGAGAACACACATAAGCAACCTGTTCTTTAAAATACCATTTTTATAAGCCTTGGCTTGCCAGCAGTGCTGGCAGTGGCAATGGGAAAACCAAGCCTTGCACAGACACAAGAAGAGATGTCTCTGTTCAAATGATTTGTGATTATTCTTCACACTTTACAGTAAGACCCCACAGCAAGTGCAACCAGGAAAACCAAGAAAGCTTAGGAGGAGCAGCACTTTTCACACCAGCCAGCAATGGACTCTGGCACTGAATCAACATGCTTAAACTTCAGCACAGAGAATGATCCTCTAAACTGGAGCAAAGCAGTTTGTAGATAATTTAACATGCCAGTATTCACAAAAAATGTAAGCCTATCTTTTGTCTGCTATAGCATGAAGCTCACCCAATGCAAGTTTTACATTTTGTATTCAAGCAGTTTCATTACAGCAGCTGTGGCACATATGAAAAAGCAGTCCTGAAAGTCTAAAGAACAGTCTGAAATTTAGGCAGCTATTGTAAGGCGAATTTGTAGACTCCCAAGGCCAAAGAGTGGCTTATGCTGTCTTAAAAAAACTGATAAAGACAGCAAGAGGAGCTCTCCAGGGATCTCCTTTGCTAAGGCGAGCCCAGGTAGCCAGAGCAGAGATGAGACACACCTTTGGATGGCTACCATCAAATGGCAGGAACTCTGCCCTGCAAAGAGCAACTTCCACCATGAAGGCTGGATAATGGAGACACAGGTGTTTCAACTGGCTTGGGATGGGGCTGTGCACTGATCCTTCAGGGTCCTGGTACACTGCATTGAGAAATTCCTATGCACTGTATTCTCATCTGCACCATCAGCTGAGGAATAGTGAAATGAAACAAACAAAGTTTTCTTCCCTTTCTCTGACATAAATCTGTTGTCATTTTACAGGAGCTCTGCTTTTACTATTTAGAAGAGAAGGCATTAACACACATTCGCAGAAAGACCTAGTGTATTTCCTTCTTTCCATAACAAAGAAGCATAGAATTAATGTTATTTTATCCACAAAAATTATACTTTTTACCTATTATCTGCAATTCTATCCATGGAAAGTACATGATACTGTAATTAAAGTATATTGTATGCATTATCTGAAAAAGAGCTGTAATAATTTCAACATACTATTCATTGTAATACATTAATAGAGCACCTATAACACAAAGAAGTTGAAATTGATGAAAATAGAATATAATAGCATAACTGCTTTTAAGGTTTTTCTTCCTTGCAGAGTCCTAGGAATATCAGAACTTATGGGCTATGTAATCCTGTCTCCGCTATTTTCTTAAAATGAGAAAGATTTGCAAGAGGCTAGATACTCCCCAGAGATGTCTCAAGGCAGTTCAAGGGAAAGCAGAGTAGAGAGAGACTATAAGTAATGATTTTTTCCTTTGAGATAAGACAGGGAGAAAGAGAGGGGAGTTTGCACCTTTTTAGTTGTACTTCATAGGATGGATGACTACTTGAGACAGGACTGAAGCTCTGATCAAGTGGGTCATGTCCACCAGTTTTTCCTTTCTGTGGTGGGATATGATGACCTCTACATGGACGGGTTAAAACATTCATCAATTTTTTTTGGGAGTTTCATAATTAATTCAAATGGACTACATATTAATACTACTATCCTCTTTTGAATTATTTGTTTCTTTTAATGATTAAAAATTTCCCAGCAATATCTGCAGGAATAATGTTATCATTATACTGAGGGGAGTTATGGGAAAGACAAAGAGAGACTTTTAACCGAGGCTTGTAGTGACAGGAAAAGAGGCAACAGCTTTAAACTGAATAAGGGTAGGTTTAGAATGGATAAAATGAAGATTTTTTTTTGGTCAGTTACGGTGGTGAGACACAGGATCAGGTTGCCCAGAGAAGTTCTGGGTGTCCTATACCTGGAAGTGTTCAAGCTCAGGTTGGATGGGGCTTTGAGATACCTCATTTAAGGAAAGATTTCTCAGCCCATGGCAAGATGTTGGAACTAGACTTAAAGGTCCTTCTGACTCAAAACAATTTCTGACTATCTATAAACATAGATGAATACAATGCGTACAGAATCAAAGTAATTGATTTTCTGATTTTAAATACTGTGTGCAAGGATGATGGTTGGTTTTGTTTTTCTTTTCCATACTCTCTTTGCACAACTTTTCTCTTTACATTAGACCAGACTACAAGCACAGAAAATCCTTCACATACCTGCTTCTCTCCACTGGGCTTCTTGTGATTTAACAGCAGCTCCACGGCCCCAACCACCTCCTTCCGTATGGCATGCAGCAGAGCATCTCCCACATACACGTTAAAACTTAAGAGCAGCTCAATGAGCTCAAGGTTCTCATTTTCAATTGCAATTAGGAGTGCAGTTCTTCCCAGGGGATCAATGCAATTAATATTGATCTTGAAATAAATTTCTGCCTCCTCCAAAGCTTTCTTTACACTGGCGTAATCTCCTTTCTCCACAGCATTCAGATAGGCTTTCTCTGAATGAGACAGTTCAGATTCTGCCCGTACAATGCGTAGAGGGATACGATCTCTGTAGGGAGCATTGACGCTTCTTTTGTAGTAGAACTGGGCCATATTTTATGCCATTCTAATACTTTGTCTCTGCAACATGAAAATAAAGATAAAAATCAATAATTGAACTTGGGTGTATGGTGCACCAAATTAATATTTGCAACATGTAAGTATTTAAAATGCACACTAAAAAGTGATTTTGAAACACATATAAAATGTGGTTTATCAATAGAACATGTAAGCAAAAGTGGAAGCCAAAACACTGCTTATTTGTAACTTACCAAGTCAAAGCTTTTCTCTGCCAGAATACCATTTCCTTATATGCTTTTTTTTTTAAATCTGTGGCAAACAAGAAACTATATGGTTCAACATAGTTTACCACCAAAAGTGTAGCTCCACTTCATCCCTAATTTCTTCATTCAGTTCTTCAAGGACTTAAAGAGCACAGTCACCTGTCTCAAACACTGAAAAGTCCACAGAAAGACTCTGCCATGGGAAAAGCACAGAAGGGAGCAACAGGATGGCGACCACTCCAGGTCTGACAGAGGTGAGATCTGGATAGCACATCCTGGTCAGTGAATCTGGACAAAAAATTCCCACTGCAGCAAACTGTGTAGAGAAGCAACTGCTCATACACATATCACTGGTCAAACAAAGATCACCCCAAGTTATGGGAAAGATGGCATCTGCAACCACCAAAGCCTCCCACTACATGCATATTTTAGTCACAGGTACACAGATATTTCCCCAATCAAAGCTCAAGAAAAACTGCAGTCAGATATTCTTGGCATTTATTCAACCATATTTGCTGTCTCTACATATATGATCATACTCTCCCTATTTTTCCAGGCGACCCTGACTTGCATTTCCCTTGCTTGCTGTCCCCCTACCCCAAAACATAGTCAGGTGTGAGAGGAGAATTAGAGTGAGCCACCAGCAGGCACCAAGGGCCTCTGTATTACTGCTCACAGACGTACTGCAAACCTTTCAGAGAGAAAAGGGACCTCAGTCACAACCCATCTTCTTCACCAGATGGGCAGCAGGAGGGATAAGGACATGCTTCTTAGTATCCACATGTGCAACTTCTGAAATCTTCACTGACACAACCCTTCTAAAGGTACTTTATTACCAACACTGACCACCGTTAGACTTATTATAGCATTATAGAGTGTGTGCATATATATATATATATATAGGTAAATACAGCATTATGCTATATAGCTTCTTCTATAGCATCAAAAGCACATTTCTCATCTTGCCCATGAGTTTCTTTTTCAGAATATTTGCATGAAGAAAAAAAAAAAAAGAAAGTGAAACTTCACAAGTAACTATGGCATCACCCTGCTCAGGAAACCAGAACATTTATGACAAGTGAATAACGTGCTGATTTCTCTGTGATCTTCTGAAACTATTTTATATGCACTTTTCATGGCAAAGGAAAGTTTCTGACACTTTCTAGGTTCATGAAAGTATGAAAATTTTCTTTCTAAAATAGATCTGTGACATACCAGCTTTAATCTGACACAGAACCCTATTTGATACACAGTAAAAATGATGTTCAAAGAGAATTTTGGAAACCAAGACTAGCTCTGATAAATCCCAGTCCAAATGAAGCGTAGAGTTCCTTCTCTGTCAGTCATCAGAACAGACTGCTTCATTTTATCAAGAACAAAAGAAATGCAGATAAGTCTTTGATTTCTGAACCCAGCACTAATCCAGATACTGCCTTATGTACCGAATATCTACACAGCAACTTCAACATGCATTGGGGTCAACTGGATAGGCTGCCCAAGAACCACACAGCTGAATGAGAACTGTCTTCTGGGAATAACGTGAGGTCCATGCTAACTCCTAGACTGTGCCTGGAAAGTGTGTAGGAAGACGTTAATCGTGTGGAGCCAGCAATTGGGTTGATTCCAGAGACTGCTCGAATAACTTTGGCTGCAGGTGATGGAGTTTCACTGATCATGCCTGCCTTCCAGCACTGTTTATTTTACAATTGTTATAACTGGCAATACAGTATGTGGGGTCCTCACCTGAAAGTAATTTTTCATTGTTAGAACTATAGTCAGTTTCAGATTTGAAAGCTAACAATAGCAAAACTAGCAATTTGGACTTTAACACTGATTCACACATGCAGGATGTAAACTGAATAACTCAGTATGGTGTATGTTCCCTATAAGGCTGTTAAACTGGAAAAGAGCTAAACCTCTTGGTTTTGCTCTGGTTTAAAATGCCCTATAATCAAATTTTCAGCAAAGCAAAGAACATAACCTAGTATACAGCTGTAGTGGATGATGGGAAGCAGGCTGTCATGTTGTCTGCTTACATGTGCTCTGGCTTCACAGTCAGGAAGGCAGGACACCAGCTACAATGAACAACTTTTAGGGTCCAAGGTACAATGCTGGTGGATTATACTCCACCAGCATTTTATATCAGTATCTTAAAAGATCAAGACCTAGGAAACTCTGAGTCTGAGACACTGAATGTGGTAAACCTTTGATGAGGTGACACAGATTACTTTGGTTTTGGGTTGTTTTTGGGTTTTTTTTGTACAAGACAGGATGAAATTTCATAGCATTTTGGGGTGTTTAAAGCATGGTGCTTCATGTATAGCATAAAGATGGTCTGTAAGTTTACTTAATGCCAAATGGGAGGAAACTTTTACCTCCCAGGGCTGATGTTACATTAAATCTTAGTTGAGAATGACAGATTTCTTTTAAGAGTGACCATTAAATTCTACAAGACTACTATCAGACTGAAGTTTGAGAAATATCAAAATATGAATAAAAGACTGTTGAGAGACATTAGAAATTATTAACAGATCTTAGAGGGGTTGGATGACTTTGGATTAAGCATACAGTACTGCAAATCTGCATAATTTTTTAAAATAAGAGATATTCAAAAACTCAGTTCTTCCAATACACCTAAAACTGAGACTAATTTCATTTACCTTATGGGCAAAAATCTAATAGCTCACCCATGAGAAAAAAAACCCAAATAAAACAGAAAAGAGCATCACTAGTTCACAGAAGTATCATTAGATGACAATATTAAATTAGTTCATCTTCCCAGTTTATTTAAATCAGAAAAAGGCATTTTTCAGAAAAATACAAGATGCATGGTTACCTCTTGCTGATGGGTAACAGTAGGCAAATGTCCTCAGGAATCTGTGGGAATGACCTTGAAGCTTGAACTATTTGTTCTTGCCCAGAGGGAAACAGTGAAGTGTTTAAACCTGCTATGAGAGCAAAGGAGAGAAAGACTGCTTTCCACTGACTGACATGAATTTGTTCTTTGGAATGATGGAGCATGAATGATGTGAGTCCAGTCTGCAAGCTATAGGCAGCCAGTTTAGGGTGGGAAGGGCAGGGAAGGCAATAACACAGATAATGATCTTAATGAGTGTCTGCAACATCCAGTTGAGTCGACCTTCCTGTCTCCTTGGCTGGTGTTATTCTCCTGGGTAAATTCAAGGAGCTTTCCAAAATAGTTTTCCAGATAAAAGTACTTCAGTGTCATCTGGCTACACAGAAGGCTGCCTTCCAGCATTTCCAACAGTAGCACTGACCTAATGCTCTGTGGATGTGATCCTGCAGCAGCCACACAGCACTGCAACATTTCTCAGGGGACGTGGGGAGTGAGCCGTCCCTGCTCATGGAAAGGGTGGGTGGTCTTTATCCAAATGTGAAGAGGGTGGGAGAAGAAACCTGTACATAATCTGCTGAGAAAAGAGTTGGGCAGAAAGGGACTGTGCAAGTTTGCTTGAGGAGGAAAGGAGAGAGGATGCAGGTTAAGTTGAGAAATACAGGACAGGAGCATTACTTGTAGGAATTATGCTACAAGTGGAAGTGACTTTTCTAAGTTTCAGGGTATGTTTTCACACAGAACCACATGTCTTCCCATGCTTTCTATGATGAAGTACAAGGCAGAATGCAGTTTTGCCAGAAAAGGGAGAGTTTGGGCAGACCACCCAAATACTTTTAGTAAAGACTTGCTAATAAAAACACTCCACTGTGGGTCCATTTTCAGATGTACAAGCTAAGCCAGCCCAAGGATAAGTTAAAACACTTTTCAAGTGTTTAGGGCCAATAGAGAGCCAGCTGTGAAGAGATTTGTGTTCATACATATATCCTCACATAAGCATTTTAGTGCTGGCTGCTGCCCTCAGAGTGGTATGTGTATTTTGTGGGGAGCCTTAAAAGAGGCTGAACTTAAAAAAACCCAAAAGCTGCCAATAAATAAAGGCTAGTTAGTGAAAACTGTTCAAGTTTTGGAATTTATTGGCCTGTTTCCATTGACATCCCTAGTGGTTCTGTCCTCACACTGCTTAGAGACACTTGAGTTGATGTATTTTAATAATTTTACTAAACAACTTAATGAAAATAAAATCAGCAAAATTTATTACCTAAGCTCATCTACTATAATAATCCAAAAACTCAAGTAAAAAGAATTATAACGATCAATCAAATTGAAATCAAATTGACATCAAAGCAAACCATTTAAACTCAATAGCAAATAATGTTCTACAACTTAGTTTGAAAACACAAATGTAGTTATACATGTCTAGAAGAAGATGATCACCTATTGGTAATAAACTCCAATGAAAGAATTTGATTGATATCAGTCAAATGTATAATTTATTTGGTTATTTTGTCTAACAGTGAAACCTATTTACAATCTGGACCAAAGCCTGACAAAAATGACAGTATTTTTTTTTCCTCAAGTAATTGTACACTTATGTGATGAGTAACTTCTTCCTGCCCTTGTAGCAACAAAGACTTCAAAGTGACAAACCCTATTTGCCAGAAGTCATAAAATGACAGTTTCTTGTCACTCAGGACCTTTAAATGTATAGCACAGAACATGCCCTAATGAATAGCTTGACGAGATATTATATAAGGCTTCTTAAATCCAGAGGAACAGTTCTTCCCAGAAATTTGCCTGCATGGCCAAGTATGTCCAAAAACCAATTCAGGATTAAAAGTCTCCTGATAAATTACATCAGGAGTGAAAAAATATAAATAGTAACAATAAGAGAATTCTCATTGCTAGGGAGTGATGGCACCAGAAAGCTATCATGTGGATTCCCTGGCTGACAAAGGCATATCTATTACAGTGCTCTATAGATCTGTGACCCAGCAGCAAATATGTGAGATTGGTAATAGCTCAAAGACTTCAAGCACCCTTCAGGAAGTTTGTATATTCTTGTGTGGGAGAATGTCAGAAGAAGGTACATGATTGCATTACAATACAAAAACTTTAAAAATAGATCACCTGAAAACCTGAACAACAAATCTATCTCCTCAACATTTCCTTATTAACTGCTTTCTGAAGTATTATATAATGCCTCTTCTCCTCAATAATGAATCCTCTCCCAAGCATATAATTATTTCAGCATCTTATTCACAGAAAAAATATATCTGACTGATAAGAAAGCAGAAAATAATTGATACAGAAAACTTCCACTGTGAAAAAATGCATCTTGTCAATATTTCTGAGTGGCACAAGATTAATTCTGCACTCTTTTAGCCAAGGTTTTTACTCATCTACTCTAAAAAGTAATCATCCAGATTTATGTCTGGAAATAGCGAGTAAACAACTTCATTTTGAAGCACCTATGTCATGCTTTCCTCATCTCAAGCCAGAGGGTACAAGT
Organism: Bombycilla garrulus; assembly: GCA_013400315.1. Taxonomy (NCBI): domain Eukaryota; kingdom Metazoa; phylum Chordata; class Aves; order Passeriformes; family Bombycillidae; genus Bombycilla; species Bombycilla garrulus. Next base: position 623,997 of record VXBU01009944.1, on the reverse strand, counting down.
TCATCTAAACACAAGCCAGCCTAACTTGAATTTTCATTGTAGGAACACCTCCTTGGCAAGACAACCAAATAAAAGCTGAAAAAAACAGCAAGTAAGACTAACATTTCAGGAAAATGACAGTTGGTTATCAGAAACCCTTTGAAACAATATTATAACTATCAAGAAGCTGAGATGTTATGAGAGATTCACAAACTTAAGGATTACTATAAATACCTAATCTGAGCTCTGACATAAGGCAAGTTGAGGGAAAATGGCTTCCTGAGCCACCAACTCCAGCCTCTCACACAGGCAACTTCTACCAACAGTATGACTCTGTAAAAACCAGACTCCCTGTCAGAAGTAGCTGGGATCCTCCTGTTTGACCCACTGTTTCTGTGAGTGGTGGTGGACAGAAACTCATTCCTCCAGCACAGCAATTTCCTCAGTCCTAAATAATGTTCAGCTGTTAAGGACTACTGACAGGATTATCTCTCTTCCAGGCAAGTTGGAGAAAAAGCTATCTCTTTAGACTTCATTTGACCAGGCTGCACAAATATGTCTCCTTTACAGCTCCAGCCTATTCCTTGCATATTGGTGCCACTTGACACACCCCAGGATGCCCTATCTGTCCCCAGTTGCTCTCCTGAAGAGGCACAGGTCCCCTCTAGCTCTCATGTCACACCCTAAACCCCTGGTACCCTCAGGCATTCAACTAGTAATAGATGTCTACAAGTTGTCAACTAAATTGAACCTTCAGACTCCTTTCGTGATTGCACTTCTCCTTTGCTACACTTCTTTTTTGGAGTGACCAAAGTGTACTTGTTACTCCAAGACCCACTTTCCTGCCTTGTATGATTTCAATAATTCTCTATCTCATTCTTGGATATTTTACTTGATTAAGTTCCAGACCTACAATCACATTTTTCAAGACTACATCATAATCATCAACCTTCAATCTGATGATAACCCATATTCTTTTCCTCCTCAGCTGTTTTCCATCAAGAAAATTCTGGTAAAAGGAAAAAAAAAATCCTTTTAAAAATTATTCTGTAAATGTTCATGTAATTTGCACTTTTAGATAGATTAGAGTAACCTTTTGTACTCTGCTTCCCACAGTAGTGGAACTGGTCTCAAGGGCAAAGCAAAAGAAAGCTCATAATGCATGTATCTAATTCTGCAATGATGCATATATATAAGAACTTCTTTTCTTCCAGTAATCATCGTCCTCCCCAGAGCCTGAGCTTCAGTCACTTTTCTCTACTTGGATATATCACACAGGTCTCTGCCTCTATTTGTTAGTAGTCAGTTAGTCATGACCTCTTGTAGTTAAGAATGTCAAATGCTCCCTGTGAACGTCATGAACTTTGTATTTGAAGACTTTGTTCTAAATATACCTACCACCATTTTATTTTATTAAGACAGGTGGAATGTACTATGAGCCTTTCTTTCCTTTCTATTTTATTGCTCATATTTGCCAATAAGGCAAAACAAATGCATTTATCAAGTGTCTATAAAGAGGAGATTTTGCTGTTTACTTTTTTTTTCCAAGCTGAATACCTACCCCTGCCTCTTACTAGTGAATATAGGAGATAAACATTTCAGATATTAACCACATTCAGTAGTGCCATACCTCAATGCAACCAACCTAAATTTAGACAGCCTACTAAGGTTTCTAAGTTGGAATGTATTTATCTTGGTCTCCTTCTAGAGCTAGCGGAAAAAGAGAAGGAAAATACATTTCTTTTTTTTTAACTGATACAGCTGGGTATGAATCTAGGCCTGAGAATCTGCATTTGAAGAATTCTCTGAACCAAAGATGTTCGGAAAGTTCATTCTGAAAAGAAAAAAACCTGAAAATAAGAAAATGCATTTGGTCAAAACCAAGTAAGTACAAATGTACAAAGGAAGCCTATATTGATTAGAAATATCAGGGATATCTCCTGATATGCAGGTGCCTGTCACTGTTGTAAGCCAGAAACAGCAATAATGCCTGCAATAATGCAGATTATGAGCTCGATTTATTTTGCAAAGATCTCCCTTTGCAGGAAATTTATTTCTTACTCTGATACCCTTCTAAGTAAGAATACAAATACTAGCACATAAGGGAGTGCACCATGAGTTGTGGCATATGTTCCCTTTCAGATTATCTAAGGAGAAAAATCAGACAAATAACTGAAAAAAAATCAGTTTAAAATTAATGTTTGTGAATAGAAAGAAGAGTCCTTTTAGGAATGATTAAGAATGAAAATATTTAAAGTGATTTTTTTTTTTTCTTACAGCAGCAAAAACTTCAGTCTGTCAGATATCAGGGATAGCATGTTACTGAAACGTGGAGCCCTCAGATGTCTACATTCACTGCTTGGAACAAGGGGGAAAATTAAATTGCCATTGGTACATACTGTGCTTGAGTGCTCACTTACCGCTAGTTGTGTAAGGAGATGTTGACTGAGGTTTTAGTATTAAAACAGTAACAATTCTCATGGTAAAACAAGCAATTTGTTTTCCAGAGGTAGAACTGTTTTTAGACTAATCACATTCATTTGCTTAAATAGTAAGACAAATGGGACTAATTCAAGGGTAGTATAATTTAGACATTGCCTTTACAGAGTGGTTCTGAAGCTCATTGCACAGTGGCATGTCAGTGAGAATCAAGCTAATTGTCTCAAAACATAAGGTCAACCTCAAGGTAGAAATACCAGCTGTTAATAAAGCTCTTCTCAGAAACAATTACTCAGTTTGATTGAACAAGAGTGTCTGGATCCTGCATTTTACAGATATTAGTAAGAGTGAAAAATGTCCACCATTTTTAGCAGTGGCTTAGCAATTGATGGGACCTGGCCAGAAAAGAAACTGTAACACCAAAAACAAGAGATGGGCAGTGGATCATGCAACAGAACGTGTCCATTGGAATATGGTAAATAACACAGAACTGAGAATTATACTCAGTGGCAGTGAACCCTAGAAGTATATTCTCATTTATTTCTGAAAAGCAATAGTTTGGATGAGAGCTGTGTCAAAGTGCTGAACATATCTGACAATCATTTACTGGCAAGTTTTTGGCAAGTTTTTGCTTCAGGCAATCTCATGTCCTTAGACTACTTTTTTGGGAGAAAAAAAATGTGGGTGGGATTCAGTTCAGGGTTAAGACACCTACGTTAAATGTCTAAATGTAGACATCAACATTTGAGATAAATCCCCAGACTCCCTCTGTTGTCATTGGATAACCAGGATGGGATTAGTTTTCTAAACAGAGAATGACCTTTAAGATATCCTACATGCCTGAGACATCCTTGGGAACTGGCCAAATAGAAAATACCCTGCTTTGTCCAAAGGCAGAGTCCAAGAAGGATGCCCTATCAGATGTCATTAGACACACACCTTTTAGCCAACTTGATCACAGCTTTAGTCAGCAAAACTAGCAGCACTTGCAAAGTGATTCAACTCGCCTTAGGGACCAACATGCCAGTCAGCTCCAACAGGTCATAGACTGTTTTCTCACTTATGGACACCTGTTTGAATACCCCATGTGGGCCTGGATGCAAATCCCACATGGTAAGCAGAATTCAGTTGCCTGAATATGGTGTGTCAGGCCACAAGATGACACTGAAGTTTCAGACATGATCTGGGTCAGGTTAAAGTCATGGTAGGCAGGAAACGGGCTGCCTCTAGGGCAGGTATCATCTGCCAAGTTACACACGAGGAGGAGCCCAGGAGCACACTGAATTTAGATGTCTTCTGGGGAAGGAAGAATGCAGACCATCTGCTTCAAGGCAGCTGCAGTACCAGAGGGGCTGCTGTCTGTAGAAAGGCCATGCATGGGCGCAGAGATCGAAGGCAGCACATCTCTTCTCCTCGTGATGTCAGAGGGTCAGCAAAAACTGAGACTTCAAGGCTGCTGGCAACATCCAGAAATGGATAGGAGATGCCTGTGCAGCTTCACCTCATTGCACAGGTGGAATTTGTCATGCACTTGTTGCTACTAATAGTAAAATCAAAAATGTCTCCAATTAAATCAATATCTGCTGAGAAAATGAAGATATAATACATTAACAGCCATCATTTGGCACAGATGAGGCTGTTGCAGGCACTGCTCCACTTTTGGTACAATCAAAGTCTTGCCTTGACACGAAGTGCTAACAGACAACCAGGTGTTATCATCCCACAGCTTGATACCCTGTTACTCCACATTTGAGCAAACGTCAGAACCCTTCTGGGCTGCCATCTGGTTATTTCTAATCTATGATATTTGGCTCACTACTTGCCCCACCAGAGATATATATTGCTAAGGTTAAGTCAGAGTTGCCAAGATTTCCCAATAATTTTCATAGATACATGATTATCATATCACATTAGAAAGGCAAAACAGCACAGAATATAAATGATGGACACATATGCATGTATTTCAACACTAGGAAAGAATGTTTCACAGTCCAACACACTTCACTATTCAAAATGCTTTCCAGATATTTCACTGGTATTTCACTTTGCTATCTCACACCCCATTACTTCTAATTATACTCAACCCTGACCTATTTAAGCAAATTTTGCTAAGAGCCTGCTTATTGACAACCACTCATCCAAGCTGCTTTCATCTATGACATCTATCAAATAGAAAGAACTGGGGTGAACTGGCTATATGTTTCTTTTGCTATGGGACAACGGGCAAAGCTTTCTACTGCAGTGACAACTTCCTGCTGTCACATTTTCAGGGGTGACAGCATCAGATGGCTTCAATACCATGTCTCATCCCTGAAGCAAGTCTTTATTCTTACCTTTTCCTTCACATTCTTCAATAAACCTACTTTATCGACACCTCTCCTCCAAAAAAATTCAAAAAACCTAACCCCCTTTCTCCCTAAAAAAGCCTACCCAATCAAACCCAACAGACTAAACCAAAAATAGGAAGTATAAAGGAAATTAAGCCAGCTTTCTTGAGAACACTGTTAGTAGACTATCTGCAAAGCTTCAATTTGTGTCAGGTAGAACTGAGGAACTGAATTGGCTGGTGACCAGCTCTACTTCTACAAGTCCACTGTGATTTGATGAGAGCAGATGAGCGACTGCTAAAATAGCTAATCTCTGCCACGTTGCTTTTAACTGTGCAAAGCAAGGCTGATCAAGAGCAACCGCCGAAGAGGAAGCAGGAGCAGGTGTACCTGTGCCTGTGTGACATGAGCCCTGCTGTCTCTGCTACATTCAGAAAACCACCTGCTACCACACAGCTCTGCATGTGACAGAACCAAGGCATAAGAAAGGCACCAGTCAGCTTACTGAGACTTGCTCTGTGCTCCTCAAATGCATGTGCAAAACTTGAGTGGGTCATGACGATGCACTAGAGCTTGAGCATTATATTTTCATGCTCCCATTCCTAGAGGAATAGATACCCTAAGACTGTATCTGCCTCAGCAATATCACAGTGCAGTAGGAGCACACCTCCTTGCTCAGAATCCTGTATTTCAGGTGATTTAACTCAGATGAGCTCTATCCTGGTCCTGCAAGCTGAGCATTAACAGCTGGAGTGTGGCAGGAACATACCTGGAGTCAATGACCTGTCTTTGGATCCTGCAGAGTAATTTAGTCCACAGGCTCCAGGCCTCTCTGAAGTGCCAAAAAAAGCATGGTAGGACCGGGAAAAATTGGAGGGAAAAATCACTTAAGGGGGTACTTTGAATTATTGTAGATGCATCTACATTAGTCTAATATCATAACATCAATCTCTTGGTTTCAGTTTAGAAACTTTTGTACTGACATAAATTTCTCTGATCATTAGATACCTAAGAAAGTTCCCCCTAGCCCATTGGTATTTGACAGTACTGCAGTTATTTCCATGGGTCTTGGTGGCTGGTACATAGTTAATTTTTTTTAAGATGCACCTAACTTAGTCATGCACTAAAGATCATGCTATCAGATAGGTAACTGAACCCCTCCCTTGATTAAGTTCTTACTCTCTCTGTTGAGTCCCTCCCAAACCAAATTGTTCTATGATTCTACGATTTAAACTCCACTTCTTTGTAAAAAGATTGTTGCCCCCAACCCATCTCCCCATCCTTCTTCCTTCTTAGGGGAAATTGTTCTCCTTCAAGTAAGATACTCAGGCTTTCTTTTGAAAGTAAAAATACTATAATCCATTTTTCAGGAAAATCATCTTGGATCATTGTTTTCAAACCAGAAAGACATGTTATTCTCAATGTTCATAAAATGGTTCAGTGTTCAGAGAACTTGGTCAAATCTTGAACAAAACATCCTGAGATTGTTTACAGACATATATTCTAATCCCAACATTGGTTTAAAACATAATTCTTTTCAGTATTCCTTCTAAATTTTGCTACTGAAAAGAAATTCAAAATTGACTTCAACAGGGAGAAGGGACAAGATGATGCCAAAGACTAGTGCTTAGAAAGTTCTGCATTCAGGACTGGCTAGAAATAGAGGCTCAAGAGATAAAACAGAAGCTTTCTGGTAGGACTTTCACCAAACAAAGTTAGAATCATAACAGAGAAACTGTAATGAGAGTTTGTTCAAATTTATTACATGGTCTGCAAACTGAGAATATACATTGAAAATTACAATATAATTTTTACCCTAAAAACCTTTTGATTATCATTTGCCATAGCAAAATGTTGTTCTGCCAGTGTGTAATGTTACTTTTGAACATGCATTGAAAAGAATTTAAACTTATGCTTTCTATGTATTCTCTAGTACAGGTCAAGTTGAATATGATAATTAAACAAAGAAAAGTAATTCTTTTTTTGGGTGCCCTACAGACTTTAAAAATTATAGGTCTTAAACTCTCTCCATGATTTGTACTGACCTCAACAAGTCAAGAGTGATATGTCTCCAGCTACTTCTTTTTTTTTTTTCCTTCTTGATTGAAAACAAACCTCTGCAGCTGTTTCTCTAGTTTTGTAACAGTTATATATAACAGATCAACAAACATAGAATACTATGGGCTTTTTAACTATACTTCAGAAATTCTGCAAGTCGACCTTGACAGTGAAATATTGCTTCATATGACAGGACAAAACAAAACCATTTTATATATATACATATCTGGAGAAGACTCCTAGGAACAACAATTGAGGGATTTCTAATTGCTTATATTCACCTGTAAGTCAGAACCACCTCTGTCATCTAGGAAATTGTGAGAGTTCCTGAATTAATTACCTCATGGCCTTTTTAGAAGCAAATCTGCTTAACTTGTTATCACTATGCTGAGCGTGAATAAAAATGCTTTCTATATTCTTTTTCTTGGACAATGTTCTCCACACACCACCCACAAATGCCTAAATAGAGCTACATTGTATTTTGATGCTACTTCTGATTATTACTAAAATAAATTTTAAAAAGGCTCCTCACATGAGAGAGCTATGCTCTTCTCAAATCTTTGCTTCAGGAGACATGGCAATATTCTAAATTGCAGGGATCATTTGGACCAAACACATCTTCATCAAGGATGTTTCCTCTGAAGATACATTCATTTGACTTGAATCTTCTACATGCATATTTTACAAAAGATGTAAAAGTGGAGGATAGAGACAAAGATGTCAGATAAAGGGGATCTGAGATATTTCCTGCTGTTTAAACAACCTTCAAAGTGAACACAGTTATGACTTTTTAAAACAGTTGGAATTTTGCAGAATAATCAAACTTCAAGGACTATTTGATCAAACTTGCAATATAGAGTTAAAGGGAAAAGGCTGTCAAGTTGCATCAAGTTAATGCACTGCAAATAATTACCACTCCTACAACACCATCACTCTCTATCTCAAACAAATCAATTACCAAATACAAAGTTCTAAGTCAACTGGTAAATAGATCCAACTCCTCAACCCCAAGCTTATAAAGCAAGAAAAAATGCTGCTAAAATAGGATGTCCTGAATTAAAACTTCCACCATAGTCTAGGCAACAAATAAAACATACCTCCTTACTTATAGAATTGATTTTGCTGGAATACCTGGGAGATAACAACTGAAACACAAAGCAAAAATGGTGGCTGTTGTACAAGTTACTTTGGAATGTAAAAGAAGATGTAAGGAAAAGCAAATGGAACTACAAGTGCCCTGCATCACACACTACGTCAGAAACACCCTTGGATAAAAGCTGAGACTTTTTTCTGTACCTTTCCTGCTCTCTGGCCATTAATTCACACTCCAAGTATACCCAGGGCCACCTGGTTTACGACCATAACAAACTTAGTGGTTAACGTATTTCAAGCTGAGTGAGAGAACACAGGCAAAGAAAAAAGACTAATCAGGAAAAGATGACAGTGCAATAAGTATCAGTAAGTTGGAAAGTGAAAAGCGTGAGGAACATACTGGAGTGACTAACACCAGTAGCTTCTCAAGTCACACAAAATTGGGCAATTGTGAAAACTTCCCATGTCCTGACACGCTGTAGTCATTCGCACCAAGACAAACAGTCAGTTTCATCTTTGCCCACGACAGAGAGATCATAATTTCTAACTGGCATGTAAACTGTTGTGGAGGAATTCCTCCCACCTAAGTTTAGTTGTCTAAATTTAGTTGTCCACAGTAGTATTAGTTAAATTTAGTTGATTAACTAAGGGAAGTCCTCCCTTACAGTCAGTGTAGTGAAACAGGCTGCTACGGATTCCTCGTATATATATCTTAGATGCTTTCTTTAGGATCAGATTAATTCCTCTTGGAGGCCTTGTGGGCTATAAGGGAGGCTGACGCTGAATGGTTTGGATTTAGACATGCGTAAATGAAAGACTTTTAGCATGTCATCCAGAAAATGGATTTAGCCTACAAATTTTTTCCATGTGGGACACATGAGTTATGAAAGGGAGTAGGAGACAGTTTAATCATGTATTAAACTGTGTTTGTATAGATGGTAATTTAAATCTGTAATACACACATTTATAGATTTAGAGTTGTTTTGCATCGTGGAATTAATATTAACCTTTATAACAACTTCAAAAATTATATTTGTAAAATACAAACTGTGATATGCCATCTTTACACTTAATAAATTATTTGTACCTTAAAACCTAATTAAGATAAGTCTTAGTTTAATTCATCTTTTCAAGTAGCTACTCTGAAGCCTGACACATTTTATCAGTTTTTTGAGACTTTAACATAATTTCTTCAAGGAAACTTTATTTTTATTTTCATATATTATAAAATTAACGTATATTAACAATTTTGAGTGAAAACCCTGTAGCCATTTACATACTCTTTATACAAAAGGAATTATAACTGTGGAAAACTTATTTTTCCCTTTCTTGTTAGGTGAACACAATGTCCCCGGTACAACATGTAACTTAAAATTACAGCATCACCAAATGACAATGTCAGACCCATTGGAGAACTCAGATCTAAAATGGTACAATTCTTGGATTTTAAAACTTTCATTCATGCCACAGTGAAGGTCAGATGCTGATGTTTTGAGTTGGTTAAGGACCATGGAATGTTTTGTTTCTCAGCTTAGAATATTCTTCCCAAGCAGCCGCAGGGTTTGTTCCTGGGCCTAAATCAAGACTCAAAACATTCCACGACTCTTTGCCTTGTAAACTGAAACATCAACATCTGCCCCACATACCACCCTCCAGAAAGAGGGCACATGTGATGAAACATCATCACAAGTATTCTTACACATTATTTAAGAAGAGCCACCTTCAACCACTACAGGACTTGTAAATAATTAATTAGATTTTAAAACCCGATACTTTTATTAAGAGGGGTTTTCAGCTAGTATAGCTTAGAAAGAGCAAGTTCCAGATGCCAAGTTCTGCAAATTTTGAGTTTTTTTGCCAAAAATTTGGCCATGAGAGCAGCCAGAAAGCAGGATTCTCCAGACTTTCTGCTGCAATGGAGTGTGCACTACAGCTTTTAAAACCTGGTAGAGGGAAACTTTAATTTACAAGCTTTAATTTCACATTATTCCATACAGTTTCTCCAGGACACTTATCTTACTGGAGACAGAAGAAATAAGTTGTTACTAGAAACAAATACTTCACTGGTATTTCTACCACCACTTCCTATTTTTAACAATTATATTTATCATTAGACTTTGTACTTCAGATCATTGCTTATGTTCAGAACTATTTCTTTTCTATTTTTGGATTTGATCCTTCAGCACTAAACATTTCATTCCCACAACTGCCTTAAAGAGACAGTAGGAACACATAGGAAAGTACAAAAATAAATGTTTAGAAACAGCTAACCTTGCAGCATGTACACAAAGTGTAGCTGCCATGTAACAATCTCAACACCTCTAATATATCACAGCTTCCTCCTTGTGGATCCAAAAAAAGATCATGGTCAACCACATGACATGTGTACCCCTGACATAAGTTGTGAAAACAGCTGCTTAGTACTTAGTCCACTGTGTATTTCCTGTTTGGTTTTAAGCATGGAAAGCTCTTCCACAGCCAGCCAATTCATTGTAGAATGAGCATCTACCTCTATTAAACAGGTCACAACATCACCATTGATTTTATTATAAAATTCTACTGAACAGCTAGTTTAAATTACAAGATAGTCAGTAATGGATTGAGATCATTGATCAACAATAAGGATGAGGCCAGACTGAGACAAAGAGATTGTGCTCATGTGGGAAGATATCACTAATTCAGGACTGCAAGGGGTCAGAGAGTGATCCAGACCTCCAGAGAGGGGAATCACATGATCCACTATAATACCTTGGGAAGTTCAGATGTCAGCACCCAGGAAAACCAGCTGCAGAAATCTGGTAGAAAAAGCGTGCAAGCCACTGCAGACTGGAGAAAGCATGGAGAAATAAAGCCTTCACTATCAGGAAGGAAGAATACAATGCTTTTGGAGGAGAACACCAGAAACATCACCAATTCCCATCAGAAGATTGCACCCTGGACAAAATATGCTTCATAAAGAACAGGATGTGGGATATGTCTCATGTATCAGGGGACTCTCCAAAATAATTCCAGTATCCCCCCACAGTGATGTAATCTATGCCAGCAAAAGCACTTGTCTGTTGCCATAGCATTTTAAAAGTATACTGTGTTTACTGGTGAGTATGGCTAAATGACCTGAAGTATTTGAGGAAAATATTTGAAAGACATCTCTCCAAGGCTAAGCAAAAAAGTGTGTGGAATGACTGAAGGCTTCTAATTAATTAAAGGTTTTCTTCCCTCTCTAGAGCATGCCAAAATTCTTTAATTCTCATCTTTATTTGAGATTGTTGTGGGCTTCTTTAATCAATCACTGACTGTATTATTCACTGACTGCATATTGTACACCATCTCCAAATGCTCCAGGTTCTTATATACCACCCCTACTTCAACAGAAGAGCAGCAAAGGTCAGTAAAGTAACCGGGAAAACAATAACCTGAAAGCTAGATGGTGTGCAAATACCTAATTAAAGTTGGAGCAATAACCTCTGCTTTGCTGATTTCCTTCAGAAAAGAAACCTGGCAATTATAATCTAAAATTAATACCACTCCCTGTAGCCTTTTTGAATGAAGACACTGAAGCTGTGCTGGTCATCTAAGACTGGATTCAGACCTTCATTTATGTCCGGAAGCACCTATTGTCCTTTTGTTGGGAATGCCAGCACACAACTGTACAGCTCTTTCCTAGGGATCTGACTAGTGACTGTGTGCATATGTAGGCATCATGTGAACAGTGTATGGACACACATCTTCTTCTCTCCTCTGTATTTTGGTCAGACCTATTTTTGCTGCTTGATTGATTTGCTGTTATTGAATCAAACATGACCTCCAGCTTGTGATATGAACATGTAGCTCCTCATAATGCAGGAACCAGCTGAGCCTGAAAAGAAATGGTGGAAATAAAGGCTTGTTATCAACACAATTGCAGCTAGTGGAGACCATAGCTGAGACACAGCGTTGTCAAACGTGTCAATAAAAAATAAACATTTCTTGGTATTTTTTTCTCTCTTTTTCCTTCTTGGGCTTTGAAGACAGTGAAGGCCCTTGAGGGGAAGCTGTATGAGGAATGGCTGAGGGCTCTTGGTCTGTTCAGCCTGGAGGAGACTGATGGGAGACCTCACTGCAGTTACAAGGTCCTTGTGAGGGGAAGAAGAGGGGCAGGCACCAATTTCCTCTCTGTGGTGATGGAACTCAAGGGAATGGCCTGAAGTTGTGTCAGGAGTGGTTTAGATTGGATACTAGAAAAAGATTTTTACCCAAAAGGTGGCTGGGCTCCATGGGAAGCTGCTTTGCTCCCCTACACAGGGCGTCAATTGATGGGGGCGGCTTGACTGAGGCAGCCCCTTCCTCAGTCACTCATCACTCCAAAGACTCTCTATAAAAGCTCCCCAGACTAATTGTAGGCTCAGAAGTTCATTGTCTTATCAATTCTCATAGCTTTCCTCTATGCCCTTCCCACAGGCAGCTCCACACATTAACTCCTTCTGTCTCCCTCTTCCTTCTGCACAACCAGCTAACTCCACTCTGTGCCTTACACAACCACCTAACCCTGTCTGTCCCTCACACAGCCTCTTACCCTGTCTGTCCCTTGCACAACCCTTCCTCCTCACAGCACAGCCAGCAAACTCCAACTCACTATCCACCAGCTAACCACTCTTATAACACCCATCCTCACCGGACAGGCAAGGCTGTTTCCACTCTTTGGTAATTAGCAGAGCTGTAATTAATCAGGGGTAAGGTTGCTTTCAATACATTCTCCTACAGGGCACCGAAACAGGCTTCCCAGGGAAGTGGTCACAGCACCAGCCTGACAGAGTCAAGAAACGCTTGGACAATGCTCTTGGGCATATGAAAGCACAGGACTCTTGGGGATGGCGCTGTGCAGGGCCAGGATCTGGACTTTGATGATCCCAGTGGGACCTGTCCAACTCAGGATATTCTGTGATTCTATGATTCTTCATATTATTTCAAAGTTAAAGTTTCATTAGATAATTTGTTCTTACATTTCCCAGGGTAGCTACTCATTCCACCTTGGTGTAGCTCCAGGCATGGAATATTGCTGCAGACAGAGCTGCAGGAACTATTTAATTTAACATCTCTAAGAGAAGAGAGAGTGTATAACAGACAAATGGTACTAGCTAATCTCTGCTATCTTATCCAGCACAGAAACAACCCAAGGATATGTTCAGGAAAATAAAGCTAATGTGAGCAGACTGCTGCCTGGGTACTTTCTTTCTCTCCTCCTCTTGGTACAGAAAACCTTCAACTCAGAGGCACAGAGCCCTGGGTATTCAATTGCTTTGAAAACTGATGCATATTTAGAGCAATTTGCATTCAGTTTGACTCTCACTACTCTGTTTATCTTTTTTATTATTTATCACAAAGTAATTTCACAGGAAAATTTAATAACGTGGAAAGACTGTGCCAGAGGTGGCAACTTTGCTCCAGCAGCCCAGAAAGCCAGCCTGAAATACACAATAATAGCTGGTTAGTTTGAGTATATTACTTGGCCCATCTCTTCTTTGCAGACTTCCATATTTCACATGTTTTATGTCTATAATTAATTACTCAAATTACATTTAAAAACTGTCATCATATAAACAGTTCAAACAGCTAATGAATGTGCTAATCATTTCTTACTAGATAAAGACCATTAAACAATGTGCTGCCGAAAAAAAAAAAAAAAAGGATGGAATCTGCATGCTGAAATACTAACAAAGTCTTTTAGTTCTGGGTCATTATTTAATGACAGACAGGCTTTGCAAAAGATCAAAATGCTATTTTACAATGGATTTCAAAGTTTCGAAATTGAACTGTGTTCCAAATGAGACTATTTAAACATTACTCAAGAAGATAAAATGCTGAGAGATGGAAGTGTGGGAAGAGAATACATTGATGAATCAAAAACTTCAAAAAAAAGAGTTACAATTTTGACATGAATAGTGCATTTAAACAATTTTAAAATGAAACAAAAAAATCAAATAACTAAAACTTTCTGAGACATCGTTCCAAAAATATCTAAACTGATTATTTCAACATTCTGGAATAGTAATCTCCCCCTGAAGCTTTCATCCAAAATAAAATTTTTATATCAATTTTTCTGCTAAATGCTGGATGCAATTTTTATTTGTCCTATTTTTACTATCTCTTTGTTTTACTGACTTTTACTTACAGTGAATGAAAATTCAAGAATCTCATAATCAGAATTAATTATGTTCACTATTTTTTTACTTCAGGTTTCAGATGCAGTGAGATAAACTTTTTTAACTCTTTAGTTCTAAGCACACAATATCAAATCTGTGGACACAGAACAAACTGTAATATGAACTACCTGAAAAAATGTGATCACTGAAGATGTTCCTACTATATAACAGGTCGGCATTCTACTGGAGTATTTATATTTTTTTTATATTTATATTTGAATACCTATATATTTATATATATTATGCAAAGTGATGACATTTCCGTTATGGATTACATATTTAAAGACAAAAATCAATTTTAATTATGTTATAAAAGATTGGAATAGAGACACTAAAGAGATTTTTAGATCAGTGTAAATTTACAAATACAGTGTACATGATTTCATTAAAAGCACTCATAAAGTCATTAAGTCCCATGGATACCAAATTATATTAAAAGAAATTTCTGTCCCTCATATATTTCCACACCAGCTCTTGCAAGGAAGAATTTCATATTTTTTTTATAAAGTCAGAGAAATGCCACATAGCATTCAGGGTTCTTTATACGAAAAATGCAAATGGCAGCTATAAAAGATTCAGGTGATCTGCATAAAGCATCCTCAGGCAAGGTTCATTACACCTTAATGGAACCAGGATTTTTTTTAAATGTCCCATGTGCCCATGTCTAACTGCCTGAAGTAAACCAAGAGCTAAACCATACAAAGCTGATTCGTTTCCTCAGTAGCTGTTTTGCTCCTGTAAAGACCCTCACACAGAAGACAGAATTAGCAAGAACACAGATATACTGCAAAAGACACCACAGCAGCATCACTAAATGATCTCTGTGGCATAAGAAATGTTGATTCAAGCCTTATTTAGGAGTTTACTGATTCTTACTATACCCTAACTGTGCAGGTCTGCCACCATCCTTGCTGCCTGTGAACATGTGCCAACCATCCTGTGCTGCTCACTGCAAAATGCTTTCACAGGTGATGCTGCACCCTCTTACAGGAAGTGAGAGCCTCCCACCCACTGAGGCCAGAGGATGCCCTCATGCTTTGAGAGAATTTAGCCAGTGCTGGACTGTCCCACTCACACATGCTGAGAGGCTGGAGTGAAACCATTTGCAATCTCCTCCTGAGTCCTGGGCTCCAGGCACAGAAACAAAGACAGAACTTGGGACCACACTGCCCATGTTCGGCCAGACAAAGCTTGTGTCCAACTGCATTTCTCCCTGCCCAGGAGTTCTATACACAGGAATTGCATGACTTGTCCTCCTTGGGTATCTTCATCTCTACAATACAAATCACACGTCCACAAGGAATCACGGCCCTTTTGGTTCCCTTCACCCTCAAAGCCTTCAAGATATTGATGAGGCTATTTTGCTGTATTTGGTTACATTTAAGATCTACAAACACCCTTGGGCATGCAGTAACAGGGAAAACAATTTAGTAGTGGCAGCAACAGCAAAGGAAAGTAAGTATTACCTGGGAAGATCTGTTCCTCCAATTGTAAAGACCAAATTATATTTTATTACAAAACTGCACCAGCCATGCTAGATGAAATTTGCCAAATGCATCATCATCTTACAAAAGGCAGCAATTCTACAGCTATTACTAAACAAGGTTATGTAGTCCAGACAGTGCTAAAGCAGCTTCACAAAGAGAACATAAAAGCAGAATTCTCCAGACTTACCAGTTGTTGAAGAATTTAAAATTGCATATTTAAGACCTGTGCTTAGAATAAATATCTACCTCTCTGGGATTTTAGATGGAACATGATTTTATGAATTTCCATTATGTCTGTGCTGATGTGTCAGAATGAACTTGGGAACCATCCCAGGCTTCTTGGAGGGGACTCACTAATTGTGGTGGACAGAGAAAAATGGTTCTCATGGCTGTATGTGCTGCGGAATGGAGCAGATGTGCTTGGGAGACAATGTCAGCGTGGAACACCAAGCGTGATGGGTTAGCATATATATTTTTTCTCCTGATAAAGGAACATGGAAGACTGTCAAATCAGATGTTAAAAGCTTTTGCTCATCATACTTAGTCATGCTCACATCTCTTCAAGTTTCCATGACCACAGTGCCCACGACAATTTAGTAAACAGCCACAGCACTGTCCAGAGACAAATTCTGCCAATAATCTGTAGTGAAGGAGCTGGGTTTTAGATAGCTGGATGCAGTGAAAACCTGAACAAGTCATGAAAAGCTCTCCAACCATGGACCTCCCTAGGACTCCTCAAAAGTAATTATGCTGCTATGCCAGCAGCATTTGATCCTACCCTAACTAGAATTTCATCCATAAAAAGCCAAATGGCATCCTAGGAGGCTGTCCGACCAAGCATGACATCCTCAGCTGTTAAGAACACTGACTGGAGAAAGCAACAAAAGGAAATCCCCACCCAGCAGGGAAACATTCCTTCCTCCACTTCTCCCAAAAAGGAAAGAGAAAAACTATGCTCTTTTTCAGGCCAATAAGCCCAATGTTTGCCTGAGTGTTTCCATGATTCCTATTTTATCTAAAATACGTCTGTCAAAGTGAAGAACAGGTTTTGAACAGGAGCATGGCATGAAGAGCCAAAGCCTTCTACTGTCTGTATCCTTGAGATAAGAATGGCACACAGATACCAGTTGCCTTTCTGAGATTCACACACAAGCAGGAGATCTTTGGCCTGAGCGAGTTATCTCCGTGCAATCTTGCAGGGCAGTGTGAGACTGGGGAGAAATATCAAGGGACAGTGGAACTGAAGCATTTCTGGGGACACTACAGAAAACACACACTTTTAAACTTTCTTCTTCTCTGCCATCTCTTCATATGCTCACACATGACTGCTAGGAGTAGGGCCAGTGATTTTGCTTTGTCTAAAATGGCACCTCTGATTAATTAAATTCAGAGGAGGGACATCAGTATGACTACAAATAGTAAATGTATTTTCACAAAACCAGTCCTACAAGACAGAGTTAGAAGACTATCCTTGATTCAGCAAGCACCTCAGCACCTACTTAAATTTCAGTGAGGTTTAATGGGGTTTAACAGTACTCTCAAGACTTTCCCCTACACAGCATTCTAATGCACACAGCATATAAAAGATTGAATGTCTTTGGCTTATGAAAGGCTCATCCTCTTTCCTGGAGTTGTACCATTTAACATGAAGCAAACCTCTGAGACCATTATTTCAGGCAATTTTGTTGGCTGCATCTACTTACAAACTTTCTGTTTCACTTCTACATCACATCCTGCCCTACACAAAGGATCTCAGTTAGACTAAATAATGCATTCCAGAATTTAGATACAAAATTATGTATAAGATGTCAAGAAATGTGCCACATTTTCAGATCCTTGAATGTTAAGTGATATAAAGTATTCAGAGGATAATTTCTTCCTGTGCATGTGGAATTTTCTTATTTTTGTAAGCCACCATATAAAAGCAACTTCTAATATAAATAAAAGCTAATTTCACCTGAAATGCAAGCAGTGAGGGTAATTAAAAGGAAATAAATGCATAGCCAGTGAATCTAACTTTGGCCTCTCTAAAAAAATTTGTGGAATTGTTGAACTTACAGATCGCATTACAACATTTTATTTCTTTTTCTCCTCCTTAAGACATTCATCCTGAACTATTAAAAGTAAAGGAGCCTCTGAGATCACTGTGTACGTAAACTAACTCCCAAGCACCTCTTTCGGAACGAGAAATATTTCCAGAAAACATTTCTAGAAAAATGGCTCATACCCCTTTCACCTCGATTCAAAGGGCCAAAAAGCCACAGATATTGCAAAACTGAGTAAGAGAGCTCCTGCAAGCAGCTCCATATCACAGAACTATATATACACTCATATATAGCCACTGTTCTTGTGCTGGTGAGAACATGCTTATATAACGTGCTTAGGAGAGACTCTTAGGAAGGGGAACAAAAGATTTCAGAATAGCTGTACTTCTCAGTTACCTGGTGAGCAAAGCATTGGGCTGGAACTCAAGATACCATTGGGTGATACTGGGTGAGTCACACTGCCCAGTGACTCACAGAATTGGGAATGTGAAACTGATTTTACCTGGGACAAGAGCTGCATACAGAAGAGACATTACTCTCATTCCAGCTTGTGGAAAATATGCCAATACTGCCCTTGCTGAACTTTATGAACAAGTTGTACACTGATCTGATTCAAAAATCAAATGGAAGTCAACATTCACCAATGAGAAAGCTTTTAAGATTAAGCCATTGGGCCTCCTCATATATACATCCAAAATGCACACAAACATATTGGTCTGGGGAATTAAAAAAAAAAAAGTGAGCGCTATAAATAATACCTACTGTTATTTATCAAATCTTGAAGCTTCTGTTCAACTATGAATGTTTGCAGTCATAGGAGACCACTCACCGTGGCCACTTTATAAGGCAGTATTTTGCTTTGAAACACTGCATGCATTGTGTAGTATTTACATATGCCTCACTAGTGTGGGATAGTCCTGGACTTTATCAAAAGTGGCATGACCAGCAGGATGAGGGAGGTGGTTTTGCCTCTTTACTCCACTCTCCTGAAACTCCACCCTGAGTGCTGCATCCGGCTCTGGAGTCCACAGCCCAGGAAAGGCATGGATATGCTAGAGTAGGTCTGGAGCAGGGCTATCAAGATGATCAGAGGGGTGGAGCTCTCTTCTACAAAGACAGGCTGAGAGAGTTGGGGTTGTTCAGCCTGGAGAAGAGGAGGCTTAGGGTTGACCTTTTTGAAGCCTTCCAGTACTTAAAGGGAGCTTATAAAAAAGATGGAGAGTGATTTTTTACACAGGCAGATAGGCACAGGACAAGAAGTAATGGCTTTAAACTGCAGGAGGGTAGGTTTAGATTGGGTATTAGGAAGAAATTCTTCAAAGTGCGTTGTGAGGAACTTGAACAGGTTGCTCACAGAAGCTGTGGATGCCCCACCCCTGGATGTCTTAAAGGCCAAGCTTAGATCAGTCTGGTCTAATGGAAGGTGTCCTGTCCCATGGCAGTGAACCGGGTTGGAACTAGTTTTTCTTCTTTAGGGTTCCTTCCAACCCGACAATTCTGTGATTCTATCATTATATGAATTCAACAAAAAACACACAGAGATTTTTAAAATTACAGACCAGATGCTCTTATGAAATATTTGAAACAATTTTGAATATTAAGTGAAAACACTCAGAGATAAACAGATATTGGGAGGTAGCTCTATGCAAGAAAAATCCTGGCCTTCTGTAACAGTTGTTAATGAAATGAAACTCTACGCAAAATTAATGTCTTCTCCCAGAATACTTGGATGGTATCAACTTCACAAGCCAGCACTTCCCTTAGGAAAAGAATTTCAATTTAAAATATTTTTTTTTTCTTTAGGAAAAGTTAGGAGCTGTGTTCTGGTACTTAGTATCATCTGTGTGAACAGCACAAATGTGATTATTTTCAAATAAAGCTGTGTAAATTTTTAAACTTTTTCTTGTTGCAAGAAATCTTTTTCCCTCATATTTAAATATGCCGTGGGCTAAAAGATCTAGAAATTTTGTCCATAAAAAGTAATTGTTTAATGTTTGATTCTTTAACTATAAACAACAGCAATGTAGCACAATTTCTAAAAGTTGGCTTCTTGGTTACACTATGACAACTATTTTGCAATTTTAAGTATTCTTTCTAAAGCAAAAGTGGATAGTACTTATTGCTTATAAATGGCAGAAGTAGTACCACCCACATACTACAGTGCTTGTCATACAGTTCACTGCTGTAAGTCTGCTATAGCCTCTGGTTTGGAAGTAACTCCTGGCAGTATTTTTTATATATGGTCTTTCAGTTCTTAACTTTTCTGACCACATGCCAAAAGCACTACAAAAAATCCAAATTACAGACTCATGGAAGATGAGATCACTGAGTCCCACCATTAACTCAGCATGGGTTATGACTCTTCCGTTTGGTATTTTCTCTTGTTACTGCCAGCTACATGAAATGTGCAGTCCAGCCATACTCATCTGCAGTTTTTATGTCCCTTTATAAAGTATGATAATTTTTTCCAAGGCAGTAGTTATTATTTACACCTTGCAAATGCATAGTCTGATAATGAGAATGAGATACAGGCTAATCTCCAGTAACATAAGCAGTGCATTCCGGGAAGAATGACTTATTCCACATTCTGCCACTGTTATGACTCCTGCTGGTTTTCCTTCCCTTTCTTCCCTCTTCTCTTCCAGTCACAGCATTAACATTTATGATGAGTGTAAACAGACCATAATACCATACTTGGCAATTGCAAGATCTAGATGCCTTGCTTGGGAATATATTTCCAATGTCTGCCTTTGTGCTTTTTTCCTTCATTAGATACACTTCTAGCAGTAGTCATGAAGCAGAGAGGCCTATTTAGTGTGGCTGATAGGAATTCTCTCTTCCACTGTTTCTTCATGACTCACTCTTGATTCTCATGTGCAAGCTACTAATTTGTATTGATAATCCAAAATATATGCGTAAATACTTTTTCATCCCCAGCAAAACTCTTAAAGTTAAAAGATGCGTACTTTTAATTTACTCCAATGAATAGCTAAAATTTTGGACATCTATTTCTTTATTCATGTTCATAAAAATAGATAAGATGTATCTAATCACTGACTGATCTCTGCTATAATGTGCTTTTACCAATAATAACTATGCCATTATAAAAAGTTATTCTTCAGGGTAAACAACATCTGCTTTGGACTATTGCAGGTAAGTACAATGACATCAAGAAGAAAAGGAAGAAACTGGTTAATCAGAACTGAGACCTTTTAATTGGAGAGACATTAAGATGCAATTTAAGAAATGCTGGTTTTGAAGTAGCGTAATGAGTTTAGGGGAGATAAGCCTTGGGCTGTAGTGGGTTTGCATGACAAGATTTTCATGGGCATGGGGGGAAATCGCTGGGGTTGCTTCTGTGAGAAGCTGCCAAAAGCTTCCCTCATGCCAAAGAGAGCCAGTGCCAGCCAGTCCCAAGACAGACCCACTGCTGGCCAAGGCCAAGCCCATCAGTGACAGCAGTAAAATCTCTGTGAGAATATATTTAGGAAGGGGAAGAATGGCTGCACCACAGCAGCTGGACAGAGGCGTGAGAGGCACAGCCCTGCAGACACCAAGGTCAGTGGGATGGGGAGGAGGCACTCCAGGTGCTGGATCAGATGCAGCCAGTGGTGCAGACCATGGTGAAGCAGCCGTGCTCCACAGCCCTGCAAGGTCCATCAGGGTGCAGGAGACCAACCTGCAGTCTGTTGAACAGACCCAGCTGGGGCAGGTAGATGTGCTCAAAGGAGGCTGTGACCTTGGTGGAAGCCTGCACTGGAACATCTGGAAGGACCTGTGGTCTCATGAAGAGAGAAGCCCACACTGGAGAGGTTTCCTGGAAGGACTTGTGATCCTGTGAGGGACCCACACTGGAGAAGCCTTTTCCTGTGTGACTGCAACCCGTGGAGAGACCCATGCTGGGGTAGTATGTGAAGGACTGCAGCTTGGGTAAGGACCCAAATGAACCAATGCAGGCTGAGCTTTTTCCTTCTGAAAGAGTAATGCAAATGTGTGACATCCCAAGGGTTTGCAAAGCTGTCAGAAGGTGTGATGTATGTCAGTAAGATCAACATGCTGAGCACTGCTGGAATCAAGTGATTATTTCAATCCCATATCAAAACATATCAAGAGCAGAACAAGCTTTGCAGTATAGTTGCTGAGCAAGAACCAGCAACATGACAAAATGAAAAACACTAAGTGCTTCTGTATTCAGATTATACATGAGATATAGACTTCTTGGCATTTCTGAACTACCAGATTATCATCTCTAATGCTCTGTCACAGAGAAGCATGACAGAATCAAATTATTCTTGTATTGTTTGTAATTAAAAATTCATTATAATACAGTGAAACACCTTCAGTTTAATAGTTCCTTGAAGTTTGGAAATATATTGACCATGGGCTTTCTGCCTACTCAGGCTTCCCTCTATTTTGGCTGATTGTATACAATAACAAAGATAACACCTTTCAGTGGTAAGGAATTGACATCATCCTTTGGCATACGTGGACCTTTCAAACATTACTCTGGTGAAAATCAGAATTGTTCAAGCCCATGGCTGGGTTATGTTTCTGTCACTGCCAGCAAAGGGGAACTTGATTATAAATGCATCTCAATAGTCCTATACTATAAATTGTAAATTTTTCAGGTAGACATGAGAGAAATGAAATTAAATGATGACTCCTTTTCCCAACAGACAAAGTGGAAAAACAACTGAACAGTTAATGTTTTGCTAAAGGATCTCTGATTTATTTTCTTCAGATGTCTTGAAGAGAAACACATACACTTAAATTATAAACTTCAAGTCTGAAGAAAAAGAGGGATTTTTACTTTGTGATATGTATAATTAGAGTGCGAAAGACAGAAAGAACAGTTGATTCTTCATGGCTCAGTGAGTAGTCTCCCAACTCTTATTTTCAGTATTATATGACTCAGTAAATTCCTATTCTCTTAAATTCTACAGTTCCAGAGCCTGAGAGACATTTTTAACAAACTCAGAACAACAAGTTCATCTGGGCAGAGAAAATTCAAGTGAATAACAAAAGTTCTTCTACAATTTTCATTAGATCCATATGCTACAATGAGTAATAAGCAGAACTTTAACACATGTACTGGAACCAAAGACTGATAACTAGCATTAGCAAGCCTTTCTACAAGATAATTATTTAGGTTTTTCAGCACTGTTTGATCTTTATTTCAATTAAGAGAATAAAAGTTACGCTCCCAGCATTGAAACAGACTGACATAAACAAAACACAAGACATTTTATAAATCTTCCTTTCTTGTCTATGTGTAAATGAGTTATGACCAGTTACATGCCTCATCTACCTCTGCCAAGTTGGCTTCAGGAAAAGAAAAGAAGTACTCTGTAACTTTTCTTATATAAAAAGGGACAAGGCAAACAATTTGGAGTCATGGTTCCCAAAAGCTGAGACGAAAATTCTCTAATTACCATGTCCATTTCCTGTCAAACAGAATTTGCTTCTCTCACACTAATGCAAATGTGTATGTGACTGTAGCTTCAGAGTGGCATGCAGAATTGAACATGCATTTTTAGCCTCCTTATCTCAAAAAATTGAGTTAGTAGTACTGGAAAACCTTCAGACAAGAGCAGTAGAATGATTAAATCTCCAGAAGACCTTCCAGAAGCAGAATGACTAAACAAGGTACCAATCTTCACTCTGTGAAAGGAGGACAGATGGAAGGTGTAATGGACGTCTGTATAATTATGGGTGTCAAGAAAAGGACAGATGTGGATTAATTATTCATTGCCTTTTCAATGATCTAGAGGCAATCAAGCAGGCGGTAAGAGTCAGGTTCAAGAAAAAGAAAGAGCTGATGAGATTTCAAGCAATTACTTGAGGAATTCATTGCTGAATGATTGCGAAGATGCTAAATTTTTCTGTGGGCTACATAAAGGATTGGATGATTTAGTGCAACAGAAACCCACAGAGGATCACAAAATACAGAGAAACTGTATCTGGCAAAGAAAGACCCTGACAAGTACTACAGCAAGTAAAGGTACTGTTATTGTACTCCTGTCTATAGATATTTGGGGGTTTTTTGCCACTGTTAAACATGTGCTACTAGGCTTAAAAAAATCTAGATGCAGGCAGTAAGTCTGTGACTGTACTCAAATCAGTTGAAAAATTTCCAATAACATCAACACAGCTTATTTTCTTCATTTAAGTTATTATCCCCCAGATTGTAATCCACTACAATTTACAAGTTCATTGTGTTACTTCACACAAGTAATGAGATTCACATATCTGATACTCAGGAAATCAACACTTTTTTCTAAAGGAAGTACCAACAAAATTTCTTTACAGAAAAAGACACAAATTATCAAGATCACTTGACGCTTCAAATGGTAGTCTTTCACTTTCAATTGGTTTTGTTTGGGAAAAAAAAAAAAAAAGGATTGTTTTCATTCCCTAGCTTCATCTATCTGTTCCAGTACAGCATATTCATTTTCAGGGATCTGTTCCAACTCTTTCTTTGTTTGGAGTCTCTCTTACTTGACTGCCAAGACACCGTGTAGCTCTTGGTCTGTGTTGCTTCTTATTCAACAGCTAGAGAAAATTAAAATACGCTTAAGAATCTTATACCACCCAAATACATGATTCATTTGATTCTCACAAGCTGCCAGGACTGCTACAGCTCAGCAGTTACATCCACAATACTACATAGCTGACTTTTGGTGTCACTCAGATAAGTGTTATTTAAGGCTCCAGTGGTATTATCATATTTTGCTTTCTCTGTGCTTTCCCAGGAAATTTTAAGAACATTCTCATGTCCCCTTTGATTTCTCTCATGTGAAGTCTCTAAGTGGTATATGGTAAAATGTTCCATCCTCTACTGCCAACACCCCGGCAAGCCAGTTTGTCCCACCACTCACAGTGTCCCTCAGTCTTAACCGTAACAAAAATATCAAAGGCATCAGCTACCCAGTAGTTTAAGTAATATCACAGCTGAAGTCAGTGGCAAAGCAGAGTTTGACTTAGCTAGGTAGGCTGGGCTTAAGGAAATGATAAATAAATTAATTACCATAGTATTTCTGTTTAAATGTGCCAGATACTATAGCTCAGAAAGCGATGAAGAGTTAACGTGAATAAGTACAACGGTACTTCTACACTACAGATGCAGCTCAGTAGCTCTACCTGTTGTATTGCCTAAAAACTACTGTTTCTCAAATTACTAATACCTCTTTCACTAATTGGCACTAGGTAATGACAGAAAAAGTGATTTCTGTACCTTTTTGAATCACTGTGAATATAACTTTACAGTACTATTCAATCTTAAATCTTCTACTTATAGTGATCCCTTTCCCCTTCAGCAAACCATGGTTTTATCCACTCCTAAAACCTCTTGGAAATCTTTCCAGTATTTGTCTGTTCCCAACTGGGCTTCCTCCTAGTCTGTGTGTTTTACTTGAACAGTTTCTTAATCTTTCAAAATTAAACAGCTGTTAAACCTTCCTTCAAACAGGCGTTAATTACTATTGCTTTCTGATCGCATCTCTAACGCAGTTTGTATCTTTAATCCTGTAGCAACTTCTTTCCTTTTAAAAATATTTTTTTAAGTAAAACTTGAAATAAATATTTTGGATATGTCCTCTCCTTGGTTTCAGCATTCTAGCAAAACTGCAGTCACGTTTCTGAGCACTACTGAAATCCCATAAGGCAGCAGAG
This sequence comes from Bombycilla garrulus, assembly GCA_013400315.1. Classification (NCBI taxonomy): domain Eukaryota; kingdom Metazoa; phylum Chordata; class Aves; order Passeriformes; family Bombycillidae; genus Bombycilla; species Bombycilla garrulus. Next base: position 598,720 of record VXBU01009944.1, on the reverse strand, counting down.
GAAAATAGAAAAAAAAAAAAAAAGAGAGTTTCAGTTGCTACACTTCTTGAAACTTCAGCTTTCTGATTAGGAACAGATCCACTGCCAGCAGCCCAGAGAGAATAGGTATGATGAATTATGGTCTTTTATTAATAAAGAACGTCCAGAGGTTGTTACAGCCTCTTATATACTTGAATGAAATTATTTACCTGAAGAGAACCATTCAGTTTATTTGTATCGGCATTCAAGGCTTAGACATCTGGAGAAGGAACCCCAACACCCTCGTGTTTGACTATCACCCAGCACTAGGACAGACCTTGTACAGTTTGAGAGGTTTTGTAGAACACAGAAAATAGTTTGATTATTAAAAATTGAATACATGATTATAAAACAACAAGGAGGTAAGCACTAAGGAAAGAACTGTGAAAACATGTCTGTGAAAATCTAACACCAAAGCAATGAAGAAATCAGCTGCTTTATGGACCTCAGCAAACATGAGTGTGCACTCATCTGTCCTTCAGAACAGCTGCTACTGGCTTCAGTTAAGCTGGCAAATCTATTCTGCAGCTTTTGGCCATCTTCATTTCTGACCTAAGCCCAAGTCAAATCCTTGCATTCCATTAATTTTGTCTTGGTAGCATTTAGCACTTATCCTTGTTTGATCAAGGAATTTACCAGTTCCACAGCATAAGTTACCAGCTAGCACTGAAAGAAACTGGATAAATTATCTGCAGATGACAGATATTAATAATAAATGACTCGGATGAAATTTAATTTTTTTGTGTGGCACTTCTGAAAACTTTAAAATATTCTTTTAAACATATGAGATCAAGGACTGAAAAGTAATTTCTATGGACCAGTTTATGACTAACTCAAACATGGTTACCCAGAGAAATCAAATGGATTGGCTGGCTCCCTCCAGTTCTTTTACACTCAGCCACCCTGTGCAGCTACTTCATAGGTCCAGGCAAAAAAAGAGGGCAACTTGCTCAGTGTTTTGTAGACAGGTGAGTGCAGAAATGATCAAGAGTTTTAAGACAAAAGAATGGAATCCTGGTTATGTGTTTCCTATTTTTTCCAACAAAGGATATTTATCAGGGATTTCAAGATACTGTTTTTCTGATTTAATCAACAAGGACCACATCCAGGTGCATGTCCCAGGGCAACTGAAAATATCAGGCCAGGATAAGGTTTCCTGCATTGGCTTAGATGATGTACACTGCTTACTCTGAAAGCTCCTTTTTCACTGTGAACAGTTTCCTCCTCCTCCTCTATTCTCACAACGGTTCTTACACTCAGATGAAGGAGATCAAAAAACACAATTGGGTCCTAGCCTTCTGGCTCTGCAATGACTCCTTGTGAAACATCCAGCAGGAGGATCCTGAAAGATCACATCACAGAATCACAAAAAGGTTTGGGTTGGAAGGGATATCAAGGACTATCTAGTTCCAACCCCTCTGCCACGGACAGAGGATGACACTACACTCACTAGATCAGGCTGCTCAAAGCCCCATCCAACCTGAACACTTCCAGGAATGGGGCACACACAGCTTCCTGGGCTACGTTTTGTTTCTATATTATGTACATCTTGGTCTTTACACTCTAAAGCAGGTTTTTGAGGAGGTTTTGAAAATGTGTAGCACAATTCTGCCTCTTTTAAGATGCTTTTCCTGACAGCTGCCATGTGCAGTTCACCTAAGGATCAGTTAAAAATATTATTGTTAGACTTACATGAATCTGATTAATAGACTGCTGCGCTTTTAATTGCATGAGTTATAACTTCTACGTAAATGTCTACAAAAGAAAATTCCTCCTGGAAAATAAACAAAGTGAAAGATAATAGATTAGTTCTAGTCAAGCTGTATTTGCTACTAGACTTGAGAAAAAAATTCCTTTATAGGAGCTGTGTCTAAGTTTGCACAGTGTCAGAGCTGTCAGCTCCACGGATAGAAGTTGCTGGCTTTTAAGAAGCCTCCACTTCCCGGGAGTCTCAAAATTCACCAGCCAAGTAACTGCCTCTAAATTTTCCATGTCCTGGTATCTTGCCATTAAGTTAATTTCACAGCTCTTCTCTGTTTGGGGTGGCAAAGAAGCCATACTTGGCCAAGAGCTGGACTCAGTCACTTGGTTTTTAAATCTTATAAACAAGTGCAAAGAGATAAATACTCCCAGGCAATAAGATACTGATATAACTCTGTGTGTGCTCACACAAGACAGACACTTTAATAGGCTGTATTCCTGAACTCTGGGAAGCTCTTCTCTTTCACTCACCAGAGCAAATATTAACTTTTCAGTGTGTCAGTTACACAGTACACCTACATATTTCTGTCTACATGTAAGTATATATGTGTTCTTCTCTTATGTGTATGTATAAAGCTCTATATGCATATACACACACAGAACTGTAAGGATCTATAAATGTGGATATTTTGGCACAGAATACAGTTGGAGCATCCATAAACCTGGAAATCATTCCATCATAGTACAAAGTCTGGTTTCACAGTTGACATAAGTAGATAAAATGTTAAACCTATGTTACCTTATGTTCAGCAAAATTTATGGGATTTACTGGAAGTATTAATAACAGCTTGAACATACTGAATATATAATCATACACTAGAGTTCTGCTTATAAGACTGATTATTTTTCATTTGATGTGCTATAACCTTGAAATGGAAATCAGGTTTTGGCAATTCTATAAAATCCTGTTCAGAATGGCTCCTGAATGTTTTACCAGCTATTAAAAAATAAGTTTGGTTTAAGAACTGTACATGTCTTTCCCTACTTGATTTTCATTCTTAAAGTCAATTTCCCAGCAACAGAAAATGCAGGAATTCTTATAATCAGACACAGTGAGATTTTAGACCTTGTCAGCTATAGCAGTATATTTTAAATAAGTTTCATTGCTTCCCTCCATAAATATTCCACATATATGAGTTTGTTAACTGCAACAGAAAAAAGGTATTTAGACAGAGAATGGAGAAAATTTTATATTACACAGGACAGATTCTGGCTGCAACCATGGCAATAATTGCAGACAGATTAATGTTTCAGGATTACAAATTTTTCTAAAATACTCAACAATGAAAAGATTTTGGATTAGATTCTCTACAACTCGTAATGGCATTGACTGCATCAGAGTGGAAAAGTAAACACAATATATTTTTCATAAACTGCTAAATTATTGAGAAGAAACAAGAAGCTGTCAGAGTACTATAATACTCTTGAAACTAAGGGGACAAATTTTCTAAAATTACATCATCATTACATATGTAGGATTGATGAGAAGACACAATCGTCTTATTTGAATTTTGTAAATTTTTCCATAAGAGTGGTGTAATTTCACATTACTTTGACCATTTCCACCATCTTAAATTCACTATTCTTATCTCCCTAAGACTAAAGAGAAGACATAGTTGCAATGTCCAACAAATAAATGCGCAAATAAATGAAAAAAACACAAAGCTTTTGGGATTTTAGGAACCTTTATGTTATGCAAAAGCGGCTGAAAGAGTTTTTGAACATGGCATCTTTGGCTACAAAATGGCCTTCTTAAACAACAGCTACCTAAATAACAAAAATATGTCGTAAAAGGAATTTTTTCAGGAAATTATGGTAAAGAAATGGGAGAAACTTTGAACAATGAATTGAAGATCTGAACCAAAGTCATATTTCCAAGGGAGAATGCAAGCATTCAAAGTACAAACATCTTTAATATATTTCGAATACCTGAAACATTGCTAAAGAGATCTTGGTTTGTGCATTATTGATATTTTTCTTTGTTGTCATATATAAAGTGTTCACCTGAACTTTCAATTTATACTCCTTAAACCTGGATTAAGGAAAATGTGAAAATGTCTCATACTCAGAAGAGGAATGAAGCCAATGCTTAACAGGAAGCACCTTCTGAAGCTGTCTTCAGTAGAACACCGGAACTTCTTTATGCTTGAATACTGTATTGAATTAAGGTTAAATTAGAAGTAAGCATCTTATTTCTTAAAATAAATTCCACCATGTGCTGGCCATAAAGCTTTGCTATCTTGAGTGGTGGATTGGTTGAGGTATTTTTTTATTGTAGGCTTTGTTTTTCAGCAATGTGTTTAAGTAAAGAGTGTTAAAATAACAGCAAGTAGGCAGTTTGTTAAGAAAATGCTAATGGAGTAAGATGAGTAAGATGTCACGTTGACCCAGTACATGTCATCCATTGTGTTTCCAAAAGAAAATCAAGCCCTTAAAGATGTCTATTACCTATCAGTGGGGAAGATGAGCATGAGCTGACCTACTCGAGTGTGCTAATGTCTCTCAAGAATCACAGTCTTCATTGTCCTTTATTTCCTTGATTGCTCTGAAATGACAACACTTTCTGTTTTATCCACTTTTGTTTTGAAATGGCAGCTTATTTCTATCCTCGTGAAAGTCCCACTCTTGCCCTTGCTATCTTGCCCAAATTCAGCAAACCTTGGTTTTAACAGAAGCCTGGTTGTAGATTATCACTGAGAAGAATCATTAATCCGCGATGATTCTTTCTGAAAATAAGGACCCTGACATGGGGAGTTCCGGTAGTGCAAGATACTATGTCCTAAATTACTTGTTTCTTGGGTGTTAGTAGCAATGCCCTGAAGAACTTCAAAGGCTCTGAGGACTAAACAGAAAATGAGTTCCTTGAACATATCTCATCACACAGTCCTACAGACCAACACACAGGTACTGCTGAACCAAACCTCTCCTCAGGGACAGCTGATTGCTTCTTTCCCACAGTCCTTGGTGCCACTAAAGCCAAATTAAATCCTCTTCAGTCTCAACAAGAGCTCACCTACAACTTCTGGACTTAATGTACTGAGCAAGTGAGTGGGAAATCCAAAGTTAATAAGGGACATGGGTGAATGCACAGGAGCACATCAATTAAGGACTCACTGTTAAAACCCCTCACTAAGGGTGCAAAGCAAGGACATATCCTGCTACGAGAGTAATGATTCTTTAACAAAATAAAATGACAGAACAGATAGATGACATACATCCAGATCCTATGCACTGGAGAATCTTTTTAATTATAAAAACTTATAAAGCTAAATCCTGTCTGCACTTAATCCAAAGGAATTCTTTCGATGGAGAAAAAGTCCCCACTTAGCTTAAAGCCAGCACAAGCAGTGGCAAAAAGAGGGTGATTTCTAGAAAGTGAGTGCACAGGAAGCACAGTGGGGATGAATAAGAAATCCTTCTTTGATCCTAACCCACCCTTATAAAATCCACCTTGTGCAGTCAAGCTAGTTCAGTCAGTCAGTGCAGCTCTGAGGATGGCCAAGAACTGAAATGCAACCCAGCTCACTGAGCATCCCCTGCTTCCCTCCTCAGTGGGCAAAATCACACTGAAAAGAAGGGACTTTCAATCCCCTGCTCAGCCTGCTTGGTTTAAATATTTTGAATACAGCAAATTTTAAATTACAAAAAGAGAAAAACAAGAAGAGTTATATGGAAGTTGAGTTTCATATAAAGACACTGCATCAAAATAAATGTAATCATCTCAAATCACATCAGTGTTTGGTACAACTGGCCTCAGTGCATAAACAAATATGCCCAAAGTTAATATCATTAAGTTAAACAACCATGAATAAAATATTTTTATGTAAGTGGACAGACCAAAATATTAGTTTGCAATTGGTCTTTAGGAAGCATGGTGGCTTTTATGAGAAAATACAAGAGTAGTTACAGACTAGGAGTTAGTGCAAATACCTGCCTATGTCATCAAGTTGAAATACCTGATCTCTGAGCTGTAGGTACCAGGTTCCCTAAGAGATTAAAAAAATTAGTGCAACACATTCTTCATATTAGACTTAGGAAACTTTATTAATCATTATGTGACACAATAGAGCACTTCAATTTAAAACATGCAAAAAATAAAGCCGAGACACAAATTCACTAAGCCGAGAATCCAAAACACTGACATCCAAGGCTGGTTTGTCATCCCAATTTTCCTTCATTACAAATGGGAAGAAATGCACTCCCTGCAGTGTGCAATAATTTCCTTCAAGATATGTCATATGAATCATCCTATGAAGTTACCAAGTTCTTTCTAAAGGCTACACAGACTCAGAGGTCTGATGCTACGGTGTCTAGATGAATTCAAAGACAAACAGTTAGTTACTGCCTTTGGAATGACAGTTTTGTAGATAAGAGGCTTAAGGCAAATTAGACAACTGTTCTGTAGGCAACTTGGATTTGGATTTATTCATGGCCAAAATTCCTGCTTTAGGGTATCTGCTAGCTAGTTAAAGCCACTATGGAGAAAGCACATGTGGTGTTGCAGGTATAAATGCATAAATGTAATGCAGGTATAAAATGGAACACGCCAGATTTGAAAAACAAACTCAACTGTGCCAGTATAAACAAGTCCAAGGGATTGATTGCAGCTCTCATAAATTTATATCATTACCATCAGAAATGAATGGCCAGTACCTCTCCCAGCCTAAAAAATAAGAAGTTGTCAGTCTAAACAAAACACAAATGGGATATTTTAGCTATTTTTCAGTGGCAGATAGGCAGGATACATTCAGCAGTCAGTACTGAAGTGCAGCAAAAGGATTGCTTTTGAAGTGTTTAATAATAATGAACATGAACAACAGTTAAAACTATTTCATCACTGAGAGATAATTTTTGTATTCAGTGGACTGAGGTACACTGTGGCACTGGCAATGCTGAGAACATTTGAAGAGAGAATCTGTGCTTGCTTTCCCTTGCTCCACAGATACAATGTGTTCTCTCTGGAAAAGAGACACCTTGCTCTTGAAGGAAGCAGGATGTGAGCACCCAGAACTGTGTGTTCTTCTTTTGCAAGAGTCCAGCTCACACTCCCATTTCCCTTGGCACAACTAGAAGCTGTATTTCAGCTGCCCAGCCCATTCACAACATCCTAAAAATTTTGAGAACAGACAACAGGATATTTAAATTATGTTGCAGACATCTGTTATGATGTCTGCATCAATATCAGGAAAGTCAACAGGATCTTAAGACACCTTAGAAGAAAATCAATGTCTATTTATGGTCTCCTCTGAAACTGCTTTGTTTGTTTGGGTTTTTTGGCATCACTAGGGTAAGGTTCATCTTGCCTTACTTCAGCTGTGTGAAATCAAACAACAGTCAGCAACAATAAATACCTGATTTATTTCCACTCTAGTCAGGTATAAATTGGATGGATTAGTTTGTTCACGGGAGGCTTCTGTCTCTCTCTCCAGTGACTATACAAAAAATGTAGGTGGTTGGTGTTTACAGCTACAATCTAATTTGTGGTACCTAGGTGAAAAAAAAACCGCAGGCCTTCACTGCAAAAATCCATTTTTAGAGCTTTTCAATATTTGTCATTAAATTATTTTTTGATTGAAATTAGTATATTGAAATGTACTAAGGGTAATCTTAAATCAGACACAATATGACCCTTCACCTTCTGCTATAATCCTATTGTTCATTCCTTTACTGAAAGGAAGTAAATTGGTCTGGCTTACTTTTTATAATGGAAATGAAAGTAGCAGGTCAATGCACAGGATAAAATATTTATTGGCAAAGACAAATTTAAAGTATATTAACTTTTTCAAGGAAAAATATAGGAGAAAATATAATTTTTACTGAATGTAAATTTGGTGCTCTGTCTTCTTAGTCCAGTATTCTCTGGCCTGACATCAAAATGCTAGTCTATCAAAAACATGTATGCTAGGGAATAGTACAGATTTCATCTTCAAATCTTTGTTGTTCTTCCCCTGGTCTAGGGCACTACAAAAGGATCACTGGTGAAAGTTTATCCATTAATTAACAAACATTGGACAGAACTGATTCTACTAGAACTGCTAACCTAGTACCCTGATGTGAGTGGGTACTTTAATTAAATGATGGTTAGAAGAAGAAATCTGAATTCAGCGAATCTCACAGAGAGTCTACTGCAGGAAGATCCTTACAGGCAGAATGCCTACATCACTCTAGGAGATGGGAGATCTAAGGAGTAGTGAGGCTCTCAGGCCAGGCCAACTTCTCACCATACATTTTGGGCCGAATACAGAGCTGCATTAATGCTCCTCTCATGCTTTATGACCTGGGTTAATAATCACCCCCACTACTTAACCATCACTGAGAAACTTGCTGGGTTCTTTGGCAGCGGCTGCTTCTGTCTGACAGACATGAGAACCAGACATCAGAGCTGAAAAGTGACAAAAATTTTAGTAGTTATTGAGAGTTTGCATAAGACTCTATGTTTTGAAGAATTCTGTGAAAGGAAACTGGATTGCAGAGGTGGCAGCTGGCAAACTCTCAGAAATTCTGAGTTCATGCTATTTACAGATTTTTTAAAAGTTAGCACAGCAGCTCAGAGCACGCACATGTGTATGCATATTTTTGTTTGTTTGTTTATTTGTTTTTTAAATGTACATTTTAGCCTGATTGTAGCAACCATTTATTCTGTATCTACTGACCTCTGAGCTTATTTAGCCTTTATGATATACTACAACAGCCTGCTCTGCACTGTTGGGATTCAGGAAATATATCTTAAGAAGGAAGGTTCCTTGTCTTGGTGTTTGCTGCATGGTTAACAAAGACAGACAGTCACCTGTGGAGGATGCTTGTTCTGTTATTAAAGAGATGACAAAATAGAGACTGTTTCACTCTCTGCTTCAGCCCTTCTCGTTCCAGGAAAGGAAGAGAGACACTCCAGGTTCACCTTGATAGCCGGGAAACCGGTATCCCATGTCAGTTCAGGGTTATCAAATGTAGCCACTAAAGGTTAGCATGCATGCTCCAAGATCTACAAGAGGCTGGAGTCCTCCTAGGTACCAGCCCTCAATCAACCAATCCATGCTTTGCCTGATTAGCTGGCACAAGGACATGAGGAGCCCAGGAGGACTTCTTTGGCTAGTAGGGTCTTGGGTTTGAATGCAGGTGGCATGAGTTTTCTGATTCTCTGAGCCAAGGAAGGATGTACTTGTGGTCCTTAACACTGGTATCAGAACAGCTCTAAAAAACCAAAACAAAACAAAAAGATCTTGTTTATCCTGGAAGATCAGTATATGCTGAGCTAGAACTGGAAGAGCTTAAGGGCACCACCACATGGCTTGACTGCTCAGGGGCTGTCCATACATTGGTGGTGAAATGGAAGCCTTTGCCTCCTGAAGAAAGGCTGCTTGATCCTCAGAAGTTTTCAATGATACATGGAAAGCATCTCCGGAAGAATCCCATAACCTCTTTCCCCAAAAAGCCCAGTGAAAAGTCTTTCTCCAGTTACTGTTCCCCTTTCCACCCACTGCACATATACCAGATAATATGATTATAACATTCAAGTGGTTCATCTGACATGCACAAGTATGTCAGAAGCTTTCGAGATGAATATCGAGCACAGACTCATTGACCAAGAAATTGCAGAAACTGTCACGGACTTCAGAGATTAGATTTGACTGGTTCATAATCTTAGACAAATGTACAATTCACTCAAATTTAAGAAAGTTTTCCTTTCCCACTTCAACCCATATTTGCTGAAAAATACCCTAGCTGTAAAAAAAAGAAAAGTAATTTTTATACAAGGATCTTTACAGTTTTTGTCTCACATCAGTCAATATCTAAACTAGAAATGCAGTTGTAAAAGAGTGGAAGAAGTAATTTGGGAATTTAAACTAAAACAGATGTTTGAAGGGACAAGAAAAACCTCAAATGAAACCAAAACAGCCCACAACTCCAAGAACATGGTACATCAGTGAAGTCATTTATTTGTGACTTTATTCTTTGTGGCACACTAAAAACCTTTTAATTCCTTTGAAAACTTCACTGCACAAAGAAATTGTCTAATTTTCAGTTGTTCTTCACTTGACAGTCTCAAATTCTATTTGACTGAAAGGTAATTCTCCTTTGAAGGACTTCTGCATGCATATCTGTTACAGACAGATTTAATTTGCTCAGCCTCTCCTGTGTCACTTAACAAAACTATATTAATTCATATGTATTTAGTCAGGAGATTTTTTTTCCAGCAACAAATCACTGTGGACATGCAGATCCTGCCACCATTGTTGCTGGTGTTACACTATACTACTTAAAGTCTCAGTATAATAAAGCAAGGGCAAGTTTGGCTTTTCTTCCTCAGTGATTCAGGACTTCTAAAATACATGGTTTCTAGAATTTTGTTTTGTCATAAAACATGGTGATGAAAGATTGATTTACACACAAATTTTAACCTTTAACATTCCTTCAGTAATTAAGAATATTGTACTTGAGAAAGTAACAAGAACATAACCCAACACAACTTAAAACTGAACAGAAAAAGTAATGATAAATCTGACACTCATAAAGCCATTAAATGTCTGAATAGAACAATGCTCCATCTATTTTTATCTGCTTCTTCTTTAAACAGGTTATAACAGAGTCTTTTCTTCCTGCTTTTATTCTGCCTTTCCGTAAGACGAGTTATGGTGACTTAGTCATCATTTTCACAATTAATTCAGTCCCTTTTAACACTGACTACCAGCACCACCAGAGGCAAGCAGAGATGCCACACAGGATTTTCCTTGTTGGTTTTGCCACCTTACTCCAGTGAATCAAATCCCAGAAAAAGCTGACAGATTAAACAGTGTACTGGTATGGAGACAGTTCTCAGGTCTTGAGAGGAGAAGTCATGCACATTTTTCCTTGTAATTTAAGTCAGGCAATAAACACACATACACACAAAGGTAAAAGCTAATCCCTTAACTGTTTTCTCTGTGTATATCCTTCAATATATACTTGGTGGTCTCTCCACACTGAAGAAATGCAAGCCACTGCCACCAGGAGTAGAGACACATTAGTCGGGACCCAACATTTTCAGTAGATAAGCAAAGATATCTCAAAAGGAAAATCAAAATCATACCAGATCTGAGTGACCTCAATTTCACTTAAACTTCAGCTAGCAGTATTTGGCTCTAAATAGCATGAGATAAGAAGAAATGGATTTTTTTTCTGGAACTATTTTAAGGGCAATGACTGCTATACATAGAGTCAGAGTAAATGGCTGAAGTTAAATTTAAAAGACAGACATATTTTTGTTTTCCTGTTTCCAAATAGAGTCTCATCTGACCCTAAGTCTGAGTAACAGAATAAAAAGGAAAAAAAAAAAAAAAAAAAAGGAAAGAAACACTGTTAAGAATGCCATCCTCCTGCAAACAAAACCAAAGCCTTTCAGTGCAGAAGGCAACACCAAAGGAAAACCGTGTTTGGTTTCAGCTACTTTGTTATTGAAGGATAAATCTTATTTCTGAGTCTCAACTAAAAAATGGGCGTAAATTGAGGTCTTCCAGAATTTCTTCTATTCCAAAACAGGTCTAAAGCAATCTTACTGGTACCTGGCTTCTCTAACTGTACACAAAACTATTACTTAAGTGAATGAGGTTAATTTATGGAAAATTCAGTATGCACAGAAAAGCTTGCTGAGCTATCCAGATGTTTGAAGCAAGTAACATAAACACTGAAACGTTCCATATCACTGCAATACAATTAAATTTCATGCAAACTGGACTTAAAGGTACTGTAATGTTGACACTTAGTGTGTAGAATTTAAACTATTTCCCATTCTGTCCATTCTACATTCTGTAGAAAATCTCTATGTGCACTGTTTCATGGAAATACTTCTTTCTCAGATGAAAACACAATGTACCTCTGTATTTTTTTTTCTTTTTTTGTTTGTGGAGTACCCATTCTTTGTAACAAAAAAAAAAAAAAAACATAGTAGAAGGTGGTTTTATTAAATTCCACCTAAAGAGTGTTGTAATGTTGGAACAGCCATCTCACAAGTCATGTGTAGAGAAATCTAAAATTCGGTTGCCATGCTAACAGTAAGTCACTCAACTAAGTCCAGTGAAACAAAAGTGCATAAATGATGCTTTCTGGTAAAAACGGGGAAATATTAGATTAACAAGTCTGTAGGTTTTGATAGTTTTAGCCACAACTAGAGCTGTGTGCCTCCATAGAGTGCTGGATTTCTGTCAGCATTTAAACCTCCAGAGCATCAGCTGTTTCTTTCCCAACAGGACCAAATCTTCTCTCCCATCACCTCAGGCGTCCAGAGCCTTGCCCGTGTAAACCCCACATAGGGATGAACCCACCAGCCCCTTCCTCTGCTCCAGGAGCCGAGCCAGACCACGTCACCCTGCTCTGCTCCTGCCACCTGCATCTCGCCGTCCACCAGGTCCCTCCTGGGGGCTCCCTGACAGGACCCCCGCCTTCCCTGGAGGGTTTCTGCGGACTCGGGGAGCGGCGCCTGCGGGGACACCGCAGCTGCGGTCGCCACTACCGTGGGGACCAGGGGCGGTCCGCGGCGCGGCTCCCGCACCCACCCGTGTGCGTGACATGTGCACTCCCGTCTGCGCTGCCGGGGGCCGCGGTGCTCTCAGCGCCGGCTGGGCCAGCAGCAGCCGCGGGGGCGAGGGCGGCCCGGCGGGGCTCCCACTTGCGCGGTGGCGGGTGCGGAGCCTCCTTCGGCCCCGAGGAGCGGCCCCCGTCCGCTGCCTCCGGCCCCCTGGGCGCTCCGCTGTGCTGCAGGTGTCACCCAGCGACCGAAGGATGCCGCTTCCCACGGCAGCGGCTGCCAGGGAAAAAATACGCTTATTACATACAAGAGGAAGGAAGAGATCCTAATACTCCTCTGGACTATCAACAAGCGCCAAGGGTGTGCACGATGTCGCTTTATGCTGCTTGCGTCGGCGCAAAAAGTTACCTTAGACAGTCATAAGGACTTTTTTTTTTTTTTTCCAGAGGGTCAAAGGTAATCAAAGGCTCAGAAAGAGAATAGATCAAAGTTGATGAGAACTTACTTGGTTTAGGAGCTTGTGTTGAAAGCCGGCATCTTCCTACAGCAGTTTTAACAGGTCACATTTTCCCATGGAAGTTGTACCCTTTGAATCCCGTTCGTAAATTAAATCCCTTCAGAAAGTGTTTGTTTTATTTCACTGGCTGCCGTCCATCTGAGGCACTATCCACATTTTTTACTTTATTTTCTCCATGTTTGCCACTCATGCAGACACTCTCGGACGCACGCCACGAGTCAGCGGGTGCTGATCACCTCCGGCCGGGGGGACCGCGCCTGCCGCCGGGTTCCGCTGCAACAGATGACAGGCAGGTTCTTCGCCGGTTGCTTAGCGCGGCGTCTCCTTGCTCCCTCGGGAAGCCTCATGCCGGCTGCAAAAAGTAACAGCTCCTCCCGACGCTGCGGTCCCCTCCGGAGCACGGGCTGCGCGGCGCGGGGAGGGAGGAAAGACGCCCCAATATCGGCAGAAGGAGCGCCGAGGGGCACACGCCGGACTTCTCCGTCCTCGCCGCTGCGCTCTCTGCAGAGCCGGCCGTAGGCTCTGCCTCGGCGGGCTCCNCGCTGTCCCGGGGCTCTCCGCGGGACTCACTGGCCGCTGCCCCGGGGCGCTCCGCGGGGCTCACCGGCTGCCGCCTAGGGCACGGGGAGGAGCGAGAAGGCGCCCGCCGAGCGCTGGAGCGGGGCTCGTCGGCGAGCCGAGAACGCGCGTCGCCCGAGACCGCTCGGAGGCAGACGCACCGAGGAGCAGCCTCGACTCCGCAGAAAGTTCGCCGTTACATCGCTCCGCATTCGGAAAAGCCCTGACCCGCTCCATGCAGCCGCGGCGGGGCTCTGTGAGTCCGCCGCCCGCGGGGACCTCGCCCGGCGCGCTTTGAGCCCGCAGCCGAGGTTTGCTCCAGGTAGCCCGCCCGGCGCTCCTTCCCGAGGCGCAGCAAAGGCTCTGCTCTGGTTGCGCCTCGGCGCAGCCTCCAGTCGGGTGGTCCCTGCCCCTGCGCCGCCCCAGCCTCGCCCGGTGCCCCTGGGTCAGCCCGGCCTGGACATTAGCGGGACCGAACCGCAGCCAGGAATGGTAATAGAGGAGCAGAGGGAATGAGGCTGCTCAGCACCGAATTTCTCACGTTACTTTTCCTTTCCTTAAAAAATTGTGACAGAACTTAAATATACGAGCTTATAAATTGTAGGGAAAAGATACAATGTGCAGAAACGGAGATGCATAACAGAACATCCCTGTGTTTGCCGAGTTTTGTTTGTTTGGGGGTGATATAAGAATAATAATACAAAACAACAACAACAACAACAACAATAATAATAATTTGAAGTCTGTTTGGACGCAGCACCGCATTGGGATCTGAACACGATGGTCTCAGAGGGCCACCTGCCACCATGTGCAGAGTGTGCCGTGCCCAGGCCAGCATCCCTCAACTCCAGCCCACTCCGGCATCCCCTGCCCCCCGGGAGGCTGGCCCCTCCGGGCAGCATGTCACCAGTTTCGCACTTTGCCTTTCTCTTCGGATGAATAGCTTCCACCTGCGGGCTTCGAGAGAAAAGCGGGGTGAAATACACCGAGGGCAGCACTAGCCAGGGCCGAGTCTCAGCGGGGTGTACAATGTCGTGCAGGCAGCCCAGCCGCCAGCAGCCCCTTTGCTCCCTGGCACGGCCGGGACGGGAGTGTCCCTCGAGCTGGGTTTCACCTGCCTCGCTGGAGCACACCGAGGAGTGCAGCGCTTGCCAAAGCAGGCAAGACTGAAAATGTCACTGCAGCAAATGTGAAGGAGCTGCCAGCCACGGCACACTCGAAGGCAACTGTGAGAATGGGCACCAGACCACCAGACCTCCACGGGCAGCAGAGGTGATGCAATTAATCTGCATTAAGCCGTGCAGTGAAAATGCCAGATGGATTCTGCTCTGGAACTCCATGGTTGCAGCATCAAGTTTCTGCATCAGACTGCTATGTGAACCACTGGCATACATATTTGAGATGTGCCTCAAGTTAGGCGCTGCTGAGATTTCAGCAGAAACATACTGCCTTTGTGGACCTGCTCAGAAAGCAGCCTCATCCCTCTGAGCAGTGTGCACTACAGGCAGGCTGTAACAGGTCTCTGTGGGTCTCTTCCTAAGGGATGTCAATGGAACATGTGAGATCAACTCGTGTCGGTTCAAATACAGATCAAATACCAAAAGCAGCTGCTTGGAAAGCTGAGCTTCTAGTAAGCACACATACATGTATGCAAACATTTATGTAGACCCACACGTGCATACCCACACAAAAGGAAGGAGAGAGAGCTGGGTAAGTAGAGGCACACTGGAGGACCAGAGAGCCTGCCATGAAGGCTATGGCTGCTCCATCAGATTTCATTGGAATTGGCAATCTGAGTACATCAAAATATTACTGGAGGATTTTTACCTCTCATGCAGCTGATACCAACAGCGCTGGTATCACTCTGTGTTGCTACAGATTGGAAGTGTACTCACAGCTTATTTTCAGAGGCACTTCCAAGAGCAGTGGTTTTTTTTCCCCCATATATTTCCTTATTAGATCATGAGAAGCCAACTTCTGTTTTGAGTGTAATATTTAATTTTTCACAAGCAAATACCTCTATAATTAACAGTATTTCCTATGCCTTTTTATGCATATTGTGACATTTCCACTCTGCAGGGGTGAGTGCAACATGGCACTATCAATGTGTTTTGCGTTTTCTGGCATTTTACGTATCATAACACATTAGCAGTCTCCCATGGGTCTTCCCAAGCTTATAATTCCTTATTAAATTAATGTTCAGATAAAATCTCTGTGGTATTACCCAGATGAGAATTAAGTAATTTTACCTCTGTTTCAGGGCAGTTGAGTTGGGATCCTTGCAACATTTTGAGTGTATGCTAGTATGTGTTTCTCAGCAGTAAATACTGTGGGCAGGGGAGAAAAGTAAAGGGGAAAAATTAAACATCCTGTGAAACGCGCATCACGTATTGAGGTTTTAGGGGTGATAAACAGCATGATTGGGCCTTCCTTTAATCTGCACACAGTGTCACGCCAAAATAAGTTCCCCTTAGGACCTTCTCCATTTCTACCTCCCATGTTGCATCCTCCTTCTCAGAACACCTACTGACATGTTTTATTAGTTTGGAATAATGGAGGAAGATTTTTCTCAGACTTCTTACTATTCTCATTTAATTTTAAATATGCTTCTACCAATCTATTGTTTGCTAGCAATGATGTAAAAACACACAGTACAATAGTATCTATTGTTGCACTTTAGATTTTTTGCTATGTTTGTTTTGGAGACTACACTTCTACATAGAATAAGGCTTATAAGTTTTTTCTCTGTAATAATCTAATTAATGAAATCTGTAACAAGTTAATTTTATTATTTCTATTGTTACAGACCCTGCAATTCTCCCAGACAGAACTCTGCAAGTGGCAAATGGTTCTTGCCAGCCCACACCAAGCATTCCATACTATTAAGCCTTTCCTTCCACATAACTTCAGTGTATTACCATTTGTGTACTTAAATACCAATAGACAAAACTCAAGTTTATGAGACTTGAGAGAAAGAGATTCTATTTATTGACTGATTGAAGAATGTGGATTCTGTGAGAGAAGGTGGAGAAGGTGGAGTCAAAATCTTTCATTTTCTATGAAAAATTTATTGGCAGAGATATCATTCTTGTGAAGGTTTAGTGGAGCAAAAGGGTTGTGAGTGAAGAGAGAGACGGGAACACAAAAGGGAAAGGAGAAGTAGAGGAAAAGATTGATCCAGGGATGTGAATAAATAGTAACACTTTCTTTTAAACAAGCAAGTACTGACCTCAGTTGTAGGACTCTTTCATTCACGTTGTTTTTCTATACCAGACTAGAATCTTGAACTATATTTCTTTTGTGTTTGTCTTTGCTTGTTTGGGATTTTGTTGCTGTTGTTGTTGGGGGTTTTTTTGAATTTTTGTTTGTTTGTTTGTTTTTTAATTAAAAGGTAAAAACAGAAAAAAGAGAACAGGTCAAACACAAGTGAGCTGCTAGAAAAAAAATTACAATACCAATATTTGGTATTTTCTCAGCCTTAATTTCAGGTCATGAAAAGCAGGTTATTGTCTGACTTTTTCTCAAGACTTCTAAGTTATTCAGATAAGAAGACATTTGAGGTTTGTATTTTAATACAGGGAAGAAAGTTGCTTATGTTTAATGACAGTATTGACAGCTATTGAATTTTATTATTGCAGTTTACATTGGAAGTATGCAGAATTAGATGTAGATTCCCATTTTATTACTACTTAAACCTCAACAATTCATATTTTTGGTGGACAGCAAGCAATTAAATTCTTTTATCTGCCTACATTTGTCAGTTTCAAAGAATTCACATCTGTTATTTTTACTGACATGCTACAAGCTCTTTCTCCTTTCTTCTCCTAACCAGAGTTTTTGAATGATTTAAGCTTATTTTTCTTATATCAGAGAGTGGAACTTGGTGCAATTTAATGAATAGCAGAACAACATCACTGAAGTTTTTGGTGTTTTTCAAAGTTATTTAATTTTTCTCCTCTATGATTATTTTCATGTACTTCTCAGTAAGCACTTTCTGTCAGAATACTCAGCTGTTGCATTTTTGAGGTTTTTCTGGCACAGTCTTTCAGTGTCAGGGTTTGAGGAAGGAAAGGTCTAATGAATCAAACCCTATGCTGGACTGGATGTGACTCCAGAATAGAGACATCTAAATTTAGGTGTACACATATGAACTCCTAAGTGTCCTAAGATCCCTGCAGAGCCAGTGGAAATTTATTCAGTACTGTGATGGGATCATAGAAAAAATTTCAGCCTTGATTGTTCATTTTGACTTCTGGGTGAGCTACATCCTGTCTAAGCATTCTACTGAAGGAGCCAAACCCAAAAGCAGAGGTGCCTTGTGCTGTTTGAGGCTCATAAGACTATCCAAGTTGCCTGCAAAAGATGAACATGTGGTTTTTGACCTGCCTTGCATTGCCTTGCAAACAAAATTGCCTTATAGGTGATGTGTAGGTGATGTGATGTGGTGTTTTTATATATTAGACCAAATATTCTGTGAAACTGTATAGGCTTTGGACACCTATGCACAGCCACCTGAATGCACATTACATCCCTTTTGCCTCTAATAGGAGATCAAATCTCACATGTAAACATGGGGATGATAGACACACAGAATCAGATGTTTGAATCTTCATCCTTAGAATAACACAGCAAAAGCCTTAAGACAGCAATGTTTGTTGAAAAAGAGTAGAAAGTAAACCTAAGGAATGATCCCTTTCTCATTTTTCTGAAAGAGCTGAAACCTTTACCTGCATTTATGGGAGTGATATCCTGGTAAAGGACCTGATATCTTGGAAACAAATGGCATATTTAAATCAGGAGATAAAAGAAAACAAGAGGCAGGATTCCAGGGCAACTAGCCAGACATTTTAGGTGTCTTTAAGTATGTGGAATAAACAGAAAGAACAAAATGTTTTGCTACACAAACAAAGCCATAACTTAATCAGCAAGACAGAGACTTTGTAGGATAAAGCAAAGGATTGGAGTGTTGATAGAGAGCGATACAGGCTGTTCAAGAAAGAAAGGCTGGGAAGAGTGGAAGGCAACATTGCATTACCAAGAATGTGTTTATGATTTGTTAAAAGTGAAGGCAGATACATCAAACGTCTCTAAGGGAACTAAAAACAAGGTTTCAAACAATTGGTCTACCTCAAATCAATGCGGAGGAGAGGTGATTGAACATCTTAAACACACACAAAAAGGCGACATTTCTTGGAGTTGTGGAGCACACTCTTAATGGTGTGAAACTGCTGATAAATATAAGATGAAAGCATCTAAATTTGGTAAAAGTGAGTTTGAAATAATATGATAAAGAACAGCAGAGAACAGCACTTCTAAAAAAGAAGGTGGTGACACATTTAGATAACTGGTAGGAAAAGCCTGAAGATTCGAATGGAGCATACTCTGAGGGAGAGAGCAAAAAAAAAAAAAAAAGCAATATTGGCAAGAAAGCTAGTAGACATTCAGAATATATTACCAGGAGTGCAACATGTGAGAAACTGTTGTTTTGCTCTAGGTGAGCAGAAGTTTACATCAACTTCAAACCTCATGTTTGACAGAGGTGTAAAAAGAATCTCCTGCAGGGAGCCTACAGATCAGCATCATGGATAATGAGGTAATGTGATCGTTCAGGAATATTTCAGCTGGGCTTGTTCTGCCTAAGAAAAGATACCTTAAAGTTGTGTCATATAGTTTATAGTTGTGAAAAAGAGAGTACTAAAGAGACAGCTAACATATTAATCAGAAGTAGAAATATTAATCAATTTTTCATCTTAGCAATGAAGACCTAAACTACACATAAATAGGATGTTCCTAACTATAAAAAGAGTTAAATACTAGGAGATTTCACATCTCCCAGTTGTGGGAATTTGCAGAATCCATATCTTTGAAACATATGAACCTTTTTCTAAGAGTAGGGTTTTTTCCTACTTTAGGATTCGCTAAGTGTCTGTAATGAGATATTTTTTTCTCCAAAACTTAGTGTACCCCTTTTTATCAATGATATTTTGGGAAACTGAGCTTTCATGCTGTTAAGAAAGACATGCAGCCAATCTGTTTGCACTCTCAGATGCCATTTGAACAGCGTGATTCAACTTTGGAAGCAAATGTAGCTTAAGAGACCAAATACAGTTTCTGTCCTGGCCTTTACATCTGAAAAAGCTGAATTCTCCCCTTTGGACAGAGTCCTGTAAAAGCCACGAGGGTACCAGTGCATTCAAGAGCAGGAATTTGGCTTGTGTTCATTGCGGTTTAAAACAATCAGCTTTAAACGAGGAATTCAACTGCTTAACCATAGACAGTCTTTTAGATTCCTTGGAGTACCTCAAAGGTCGAAGTAGGTGTAACCCCAGCTTAACAGCAGGTCTGCACCCACCCAAACAGCAGGAGGGATACTTCACTGTCCAGGAGCTCCATGGAGCCTAAAATGGCACCAGGAAGTTGACTCTTGTCCTGAAGGTGATTTTTGGTAGTTTTATCACTTCCACATTTTCGTTCAGCTAGCATTGTGATAAAGCATACGTATTTTTTTTTCCTTAACCTCTACTTGGAACTCTGTTTTAAATTCAAATCACAGATTAATTACCTAAGCCTTGAAAAAAACATAATTAGTCTTCTCTCTCCACCAGACAAATACATCAGTAATGCTTTTAATATCTGAGAAAGGGAGAAGTTTTTTTAAATTTTGTGGCTCTTGCAGTATATTAGTGATCTGGCTCATAAAGCAGCAGAATGACAACAGTTCAGCTTGGTGGTGGGTTGTGTTGAAAGTGCATGGAACCTGAGAGCATATAAAATTCACTCATTTTGCAGACAGGCTCTAGAACAAGAAGGAGACAGCAGATATTCAGGCTTGAGTCGTCACTTCTCTTCCTGCCTTGTAAATACTTCTTTTGTGCTGTTCCTGAGACTCAGTTTTATTACTTATGATATGGAAACCCTCTTTCTCTATCTCTCCATTATGACTGTGCACTCAGGATTCAGGAAGAAATCATAATTATCTGTAAAACCATTAAAGACTCTGTAAGTAGGAACAACAGTTACCATAAGAGATTTGCTTAGAATGGATGCTGCACTAATTCTGCCTTTTGGATAAAAATAATCTCTTTTTTAAAAATTGTTTTCATTAATGTAAAGTGCTGGAAGTGGATTATTTATATATATAAAAGATTGCATGTAATAAAACTTGCTGTGCATATTAAGACTCACTAATAAGAATAATGGTTATGTATATTTGTTGTGGCATATTGATGACATTGAGAAAGGCAAAGGGTATACAGAAGATGTCAAAGGATGTTTCAGGGTTGAAGCTGCTTTCCTTTACCAGTTGGAAACAATTTCTTTTGCCATACATTTTATGTTTATATATAGCTGGGCAAAAATAAAGAGAATTGACTCATGTTTTTATTGTTACCATTTTAGAGTGCTCTGGTAGCTTTTGGATTTATTTTTTTTTTTTTGTCTGTGTGACAGCACAGTATGAAATTGGCTTCCTGAATTTTAAAGTGCTTAATGCAGTCTTTAGCTACATTTTTGTTATTACATTCTCCAAGTAATGTTAAACTATGACAGAAACTTACTTCACATTTCATTATGTGTGACAGAAATACAAGACAATTTGTTGCACAGATTTCTGGAACATTGCTTAATGATTAATTCTGAGAGACCGAGCTTCTATTTATCCTAAAATAAATAGATACCATTATATTCCCCAGTAATTCCAGCGTGTTGTGTCCAGAGCTATTAGCTGAAGAGAAATGGGCAGAGCTGGGCAGGGCAGAGGGCAGAGGGAAGAGCCAGCACACCGAGAATATGGCTGTGTTGCTGTACACTTCAGCCCTGAGGTGTGGAGTTTTGGGGCGCGGGTTTTCTGCGGTGTTTTCCAGCCAAGAAAAATCCACTGGATGGTGCTGTGGAGACAATTTGTAGTCATGGCACAGACCTGCAAGGTACACAGCCTCCACGGCTTCTGTGTGGCTTCTGTGTGAGAGAGGCTCACCAAAGACTGAAATTTACCCTTCCCTTTCTTTTACTTCTTTTCTCACATGCTTTATAGAATTCTATGGTAAATTCTAAGTCAACGAATAACAGTCAGCTGCAATATTATTAGAAAATATGCATCCTATTTCTGTGTGTGTGTGTGTGTGTGTATGAACTTTTTATTGAAGGAAACTGGTCAAGGCTTTATGTCAGTTCAGTTTTCTAGCACTGCACTCAAAATAATATAGCCATAAAGCTGTTTGATTTCTTTAGTGGAAGTTTAGTAGAGCATGTCATCTCTCTACCATGATCCCTACCATTATGCAGGTATGTATTTGTGCAGAAAGCTTTAGCCTCTTGTCACTTGATGACTGACTCGATGGGAGGGAGGGGAAAGAGATTTTCTCTGTCTGTGCCCTGCCTCTGGTCACTGCTGCCCTTGCTGTAGGCAGGGTGATTGATCTACACAAGAAGAATTTCCCTCCCATCAGTGCTATGGTGGGACCACTATGGGGGATCAAGAAAGTAGAGATCTATTATAGTCAGACCCTAGAGCCTCTGTACCTCAGGACAATTCAGCATTTGTTGCTCGGATCCTGCTTTCATGGGTGCCTTCTATGCAGGTTCTAAGAACTCTAGTGAGATACACATCAGCAGGTGTTAAACAGTAAAGTGCCTGTATGAGATAATGTCTTAGATACTGCAACACTGCAGCTGATGTAGACAAAATGCTTAGGCAAAGTCTGTTCTCAGATGGGACTTATCTTGCTGTAGGAATGCCATTTCCTCCCCAGTCACTCCCAAGACTGAACATTGCTCTTTGCCATCCGTAAACATCTGCAGAGAATCTCATCCACAGAACCCACAGACCCACAGCTGGCCTTCAAGGAAAGGACGTGCAAGTAATATTGCAATTTGGAAGGCGGAATTTACAAACATTCTGTCCATGAGCATATGAAACAAACTGAGTTATATCATCTCAGCTGCATCCTTGAATTCAAGTTTGCTCAATAAGCTGATTTCTTCCATTTTCTAAGTGTCACAATTACTATTGCTCAGATATCAGAGGGAGAACTGAGAAAAGTATTGAAATAGATATTTCATTTCTTTGAAATTGTTTCTCCAAGATAAGTTCCCTAATGTTTCTCTACAATAACTTCAGCCCATTCCAGATTACTCTTGAGCATTTAGATTTTCCAAATATTCTGTTGCATTCTCTTAAATTCACCAAATCTCTGAAAATATATGACTATGAATACAATAAGTGGAATAATCATGCAGATAAACACACAATGGGAGAATTCATTATTATTATCAGAAAAGAGATAATGAGGATATATTTCTAATAGTCATTAAACTTTACTCATGATGTTTCTCTAGAGGAGAGAATATTTGGAACAGCTGGTCAGATAATATAAAGTAGAGCTTAAAGGTTATTAGCAATGCTATTGAATACATGTTTTTGGTGTAAAAGACTGATAATAAATCAGTGCATTTAGTGATATTAGGATATTTAGTGCAGTAGAATAGTGTGTGTTTGTGTAAACAAGCACAAAACTCTTGACAATAATGACTTATACAATCTAACAATGATTTTGCCCGGTAGGACTTAATGGAAAAGAACTTACAGACATGGGAAAATATGAATATGAAAATCTAAAAGCTTTAACAATAATTGCCTTCCGGACTTTGGTTGACAACATATTCATTTTAAAATACAATCTAATGCTGGCATTTTCACTGAGATTGTACACTTTTTACCACTGCTACCCAATGACCTTGCCTAAACACAAATGTAGTATTTAATGACTCCAGAGAAATCTTTTTTTTCCCCCTTATCACTCTCTTAGATAATTTTGTGGGTGGACATACTTCTCTGTGCAATTGTATTATTTGTGCAAGTGACTGTCAAGATTTTCCAGAATTTTTAGGTATTTTATACATGTTAAAATTTATGAATAGTTTTTCAAAACTAATGAGATTGTCTGAAAAAAATCAGAATTTCTAATAATTGAGATCCTGTGACTGTAAGATAATTTTCTTCCATGTAATAATTCTATGTCTATGGAGACCTTTCTCTCTGCTAAAATATTTGTATTTGTCATCATTTAATTTTAATGTATTGACATCCTTTTATAATTTAAGGACCATTTCATCTGTCACTCCTATGATTTTTACTTCACACATGAATAAAGTACATTTCCATGCTTTTTCTCTTAAACAATGGTTGCCAAAACAGTCAATATCAACAACATAAAATGTTAAATTTGAAAGTAATTAAAAAAAGTAATTATGATGATGCTTTTACATCTTGAAAACATGTTGAGGTTTGATGGCTCATGAAATTAATATAATTAATTTAGAAGAAGTAAATCTTCAAAAAATAGCCTGCTGCAGGATTAGTCTTAATAAATTAATGTTAGTGAAAGAAATAACTTGTGTAAAGTAAAAGGGAAAACACAACACCATTAAATAAACATTTAGTGAAGAATATATGGTTAGATTAGTTTTGGGTTTTGGAGAAATCCTACAGGAGGGGAGTGTTGTAGCAATTCCCTTCATGGAGCACAGCCATACATCTTCCACTCATACATCCCTCTTTCTCTGCCCCATGAGAAGCATCAGTGCCAGGTAGCACTGATTTTGATCTGCTATATTAGGAAACGAGACCACACTGATGATGAGAATGTGTTCTTAATTATTTTCATGGTGTGGCAGCCATCACCGTTTTTTAGCCATGAGCAAGGGCTGTGGAGCCGGGAGGTGTGTGACAGCCCTGAGCAGCATGGTAATAAATATTGTTCATTGTTATCTGTCCAAGCTATACACTTCCATTAATATAAATCCTTGCTTACATCTTCATAAGGGTGGGGTTTTTTGGGGTAACGAATGTCTCTTGCACTCATATGCAGGCAGCCTGAGATATTCAAGAGCTCTCCTTTGTCTCCGATTTATCTCATGTTCAGATAGACTTCACATCAGCTTAATGGACAGATAGTTGCGGCTCTGCTCCCTCAAAGCATGCTAAAACCTTGCCAGTCATCATCCAAGCACCGGGAAGTGACAGCCAAACAGCTGAAATATTTTCTGGCCCCCTTAGGATTCCTGTATGGCAGCACATTCCCCCAGAGGCTGTGGCAGCTCAGCAGGGTAGGCTTCTCCATGCACAACCCCAGCCTAGCTGGCAGCAGGTGCCTGTCACCTGGGGGGCCCTGAGGGCAGGCATGGGCACAGGGACCTGCTGCTTGGGTCACTCCCTCCCTTTCCTGCATTCCCTGGCAGCTCTCAGCTGCCTGCTCAGCGTGGGGCTACCACGCAGACCTTCATCCGAGCTACACCCTCCCACCAACTATAGCAGAAAAAATATATGTATAGAAATCATCCAAATTTCCCTCTATTTCCCACTTCTAATTCTAAAAAAAATCCTCATGCACTGTGGGTAGTGCATGCCATACTGTAGTTGTTTATCTACCAAAAGATGATAAAAAGAAACTGTTTTGAAGCCCAAAATGTTTTATTAATCACCCTATTAGGAGCACTAAATCATGTGACATGCCTGAACTTCCCTAATCTTTAATTTTGGATTCAAACATCATATGGAGAACTATTATTTAAAGGAATTATTCCTTTTCTTCTTTGCAGTCTCACACAATTTATCTGGCTTGTACTAAAAGTTTAAAAGCTGTTTAGATGAAGAAATTTTTCAACAGAAGCAGAACCAGTAATTCTGAAAGTCAAACTCAGCTGACCTTCCTAGGTATGCTCCAAAAATGCTCTTTAATTTTGCTTTGTTTGACATGTTGCTTTGAAGTATCTTTTCAGTTATATTTTCAGAAATGTTTTTCAAAGCTACTGAAGCTCACATGACGATTTGGAGGAAGTTAGCTGAACACAAGGTTGCCTTCCTTAGGTAGTTAACCCTATACTGTGCATGGATTTTAATTTTTTTTTATTTCTTGGCAAAAAATGGCCTCAGTTGCCATCTGCTGCACCTTTCCACATTCATATGAGAAATAAATCTTTTGTGATGGCAGGACATGATTGGCAATTTTCTGTCTATTGCCTGTAAAATCATGTGGCTAATAAAATAGAAATCCATCTCAGAAAATGACAGAAGCTGAAGAAAAAATAGATAGTCTTCCTTCCTGTGATTAATGACTCAACATAATAACAAGACAGTGTTTCACTTGTAGCATTTTCTCTAATGTCTTCATGTCTCATATGAAATATTCCAGTTAAAAGCAATAAATGAATATGCTTTTTTTTCCTCCTACTTCCAATCTTTCTCTCATTAATCTTCATTAGGGAACTTCCAGCCCATGATTTAGAGAGATCCAGACACTAAAAAATGTGTTTCCCAGACTAGTATCCAATCTGCTTGAACGCATGGGTGGCATCAAACTATTTTTAACAGTCTGGCTCACAAATAGCCTTGTCTTCACAATGGAGTTTGGTAAGGCTTCATCTAATGTCAATAAGGATACACAGACTGCATCTGCATTTTAAAATAGAGGACACAATCACAGAACCTGCACATATACTGGCAAACCTAAACTATAGTAACTGGGTTTTTACTTGTTTGGGGCTTGGTTTAGTTCTGAGGTTTTTGGATAATACTTTTTTTCTTATTTGTCATTCTCCCCTCCATCTTCCATACAAAGCATCCAAAACATTCGGAAGCCTGTGCCACAATACTATTTTTTTATGGCAAGAAACAGAGGTCTGAGATACTCACCCAGGGCTGTGACATGAAGTGGGTGGCTGTTTGCAGACCATCTCCCAGACCTTGCTGGGACAGTGTCAGTGAGGGAGTGAGGGAGCCAGGACAGGTGTCACTACACCTGCCCTTCCATGCTAAGTTTTGTTTTGGGAACATGCAGAAAAGAAACTCCAACATAAAATAACTTTAATGCTATATGTAAAATGTGTGGACAAAGACCCAGGAGTGCAATAAGGAGCTAAAATTTTTGGCTGTGCGAAAATAGCCAGAGCTTCACAGCTGCTAATAAAAGCTGCTACGACTTTTCCTTCTATTGTTTTTAAAACCATATAACCACAGTGCAGAATATAATAAATTAAGAAAGTAAGAGAGCAAGCTTGAGAACTGGGTGTCAAGTGTTCATACAGTTTAGGGCTTTTTTCCCAGACCCCTCTAGTTAGATATGAAACAAACAGAGCCAAATGCCAGTGAGTGTTTACTGACCTTCTCACTTGCACATTTGATTTTGTATTCTTTGCAGGGAATCATTGTAATAAAGCTATATATATATATATATATATATATATGTGATCTATTACATCAACATGAGAAGAATAAATGAATTTTCTTGGTGTGAATGAACATAGTTTGTCTATAATAACAATGTTTATGTGCTCTACAGTGTATATTTACTGATATTCATTTTCTTGCAATCATTTGCTCTTGTTCTTTTTTGGATTTAATTATTGCTGAATTTTCTTGATTCAGAGTGTATTTTAGTTGTCTATTGTGCTCATTTATTAAAATTCAGGACAACTATATTTTTTTATTTTCTAATAATTTTTTTGTTTTTTTTTTAATTTCTGAAGGGATAATTCTACTAGTCACTTGACAAATATGCTCAAAAATAAGGTCATGGAAAAGCCTAATTTTCCTGAAAATATATGTTATGATACTTGAGAGAACCAAAAGTAAACTTCATTTATTTCATGTTAGAGTCAACAATATCCACTGCAAGATATTTGTATAGATCTATTTTTGCAAAAGTAATTTTCACCCACATGAAAGTAATTGCAAACATTTGAAAGCACATTTTGATCTATGATTAACTGTTCTTTTATATTCTACTTTGTGTTACTTAATGTTTAAATTTTATATCTTTAGAAACTTTGATTTATATTTTAATTATTTTAAGATTAAAGTAATTCAGATCAGACTTTATGTGTCATGTTCACACATTTTTAAGTGATTTGTAAGTATTTACACAGAATTGTGTTAAATTATTCATTATTTATAAAGCTACCTATCGTATTCATTATAGCTTTGTAAGAGAGGCCTAGGGCCACCACAGAAGCCGTATGCAGTTCTTCAGACCCTCTGGTCGCATTGTCTGTGAATTTGGGGAATAATGCCAGTTTAAAAATACAAGTGAAAGACAGGAGGATAAAATAAACTGGGGAAACTGTGAAGCAGTCAGCATGTCAGCAATTGGGTGGAATTAGAGCCTTACTGAGGACAGTGAAAAGGTTGATGCAATATCTCGTAACTACAAATACTATTATCTGCTCTACGCAGAGGTAAGTGAGGCCTTTCACTCAAATGTGGTAGAGAGCATAATCCAGTAGCTCTTAATAATTTATTTAGCTCAGCACAATCAGAGAACAAACATTATGACAGAAACTTGGAAAGAATAAGCGATCATCATCTAGCCCCAGGCGAATTGTATAGAACACAACAGGGCTGTCTGGCAGACAATATCAACCCCAAGGCTGTTTCAGGGAAGCAGTGAAAACTACAGCAAATACCATACTGAGAAAGAGAAAAAGAAAGGAAGACACCAGTGATACCATACAGAACCAAGAATGGATAAAAACTTTACATTTTCTGGTCGATGTTTGATGAAACAGAACTACATACCAAAATAATGAAAATTTTTAAAGTCCTTTCTTAAATGATGAAGATTTCTAATGAAATAGAAATAAGTCCGCTCTCAGATGGACAGGCAGGCAGCTTGCTCAAGCATGAAACAGTAATCAGCACTGTGATAAAGACTCTAAATATTACAACAGGGATGCTCTCAGAAATAAAAATTTATTTTGTTTTCTAGTCAATTTTTTGTCATGAAATAATTTGTAGTTTCATAGAATTGCAGAGATGAGTTCTATTTCCTTCTAACACTCAGCTTTTCAAGAATTTCTAGAGATGAAAATTTGGAGCACTGATAGTAGTAACAAGAGAGGCCTTGCCTCCACTTGTGAAAAGTTGTTAACTACAGGGGCTGAGGTTAGATCTGGGTGCTGTTTTTTAAGGAACAGAAAGGAATCCTCTTGTATAAAACCTTTTACTTACAAATGGTCATCACCCATAAACTTAAACCTGTGTGTAGCTGGGAGACAGCATCTTGATACATATTTAGAATGAAACCTTTGAAGGCAATCAACCAAATCTGAAGGGCACATCACAGTGAACATGGTTTCTCTCTAGGTAACTTATGCCCAGAGTTTAGTGTTCTCCCAGCCCCTTGTGCAAAAACAGACACAAGGCCTGCCTCATGGCAGTATGCCTTGTGCCTCATGGCATGGGCCTGCCCGTTGTGGATCAGGTTGTTTCCTAAAGAAGGTATTTTTACAATTGACCCCAGCATGAGTTACACCAGTTAACAGTTTCTGGTCTGCTGACTGGTGAAGCACAATGCTTTTCATTCTGGCACAGGCAGAGTGCTGCAATGAGCTATACCCCTGAAGACTGCTGGTGAAGATCATATTCAAATAGTCTCCATGGCCATTTAACTAAAGATTTCTGGGAGTGCACTGTATCTTTCAAAATATCGGGGCTACATGTTTTGTTATTGCCATGGGCAAGGATCTCAGCAGAAACTAATTTCTGGTTCAGTGCCTCTTTGAAGAAAAACAAATAAAAGATCTTAACGCATCTATGACTGTAGCTGTTTTTTTTTGCCTTCTGTCCCTTTAGTCTAAAAGAAATATGGGAAAAATGAATTAAGGAAAATACATTCATTTATTAAGCAAGATTTCCATCCTTCCTTTTGAAAGCATTTGCTTATCACTTCTCTGTTTATTTAAAGTAGAGAGATTACATAACACTGGTTGTTTATTTTTTTTGTTTGTTTTTTTTTAAATTACATTTATTTTATTTTTGGTGAAAAATTCCAGAACTAAATATAACAATGTTAGTTGAAGAATAAGAAATTCTCCAATTACAAGGGGGGGG
>VXBU01009944.1:486454-552464 GCA_013400315.1 Bombycilla garrulus | reverse complement strand
ACAACCCAGGCTGTTTCTAGAGACTACAGGAGAGCTCTGCATAAAGTATGTATTTCATTTCCAGAAATTCAAAATCCCCTCCTTTTCTCTATTTAAGTTTTCTGATAGTGGAGAAATTCTAATAACAGTGTATTTTTCATTGTAATCTAGATGAATGCTCTTTACTAAAATAACATAAAATTTGGGGAGAGGGTTTGAACATTATCTATCAATAAATTTCAAATTTTGATGGCATTTAATCCATAAATATATTTTACCTTAAAATTTTTTAGCAAAAATACATTTTTAATTTTTATAGTTACAGAATTTTGAATTTGTATTTCAAAATGGGACATTAATTTAGAAAATTACTTACACGCAGCTAGAAAATGCAATGGGAAAGATCCTAAACCACATTTGGATGTGTAAGTTCAGGGTTTGTTATTTTATCACTGGAAAAAGTACTGTTTTGGTGAGAGATACTGAAATTATGGCCAGTGTGTGTCTGTGTGTTTCACTCTGCTGATGGACAGAATCCATAAGGTTTGCTTCCTTGGACAGCATCTACAGCTGTTCCAGTATGAAGAAAAATCTCAAAAACCTACCTCCATCGTTCTGTGCATATTACCCTGTCCACAGGGTCACTATTCATTGGCTTGACAAATGTTGAAGCATAGTTCAGCTGTCACTCAGTGCAACAGGAACTGCAGAGTTCAAACTTAAAAGTCCTCCTAGACTCAGTTTTAAAGAGTCAGAGTTAACTCTTTGTTAACTGGTATTTTAATTATAAATCAAAGTTTCTTAAAGGACATACAATACCAAGACCCAGAAAATTACACTATCTGTTTAGCAATAATTAAAAAAAGAATTGAAGTCCCAAGGGAGTACCAATCTGGGGATGCAAACATCAGGATAATGTATTTTCTATATTGCTTAACTTCATTGTTCCTGATATTCCAGTAAATGTGACCTATTGTTGTGAAAGCCAGCGATAAGCTCAGTGTACTAATGCATGTAAAATTAACTAGAAAAAGAAAAGCTTCCAGATGTTGAGCGTAGGCTTTAGGGAAGAGGTCACCATCATCCACATTATTTCCTAGACTTTTGTTGTCCAAGTGTTCAAATTTGTAATTTCCCCTTGGAAACTTCTTTTGTACTCTCAGGTAAAAAACATTCAGATTTTTTTTCAAGAAGGGACTGATTTTGTATTATGCAATAATAAAGCAGCTTAAAGTTACTTTGATAATTTGAGCCTGTTCTGAGACATGAATGAATAAACTTTTGACTTCTAAAAAAATCTTGAGATTCCACTTTTCTGAGTTCATTTCTTAAACTTGTATTTTCATAAGGAATTTAATTAAACATTTAGGCAGTGTCAGGTGGGCTAGTTAAAAATTTTAACTAATAAGTCTCTGCTGGATATACCATTTCCAGACCAAATAAAAAAATCTCAAGAACTGACATTAAAAGAGTCACCTCAACAAAGGAGGATGTAAGTCCATGGAAAGGAGACCATTGTCAGGCACAGCCTTTGTAAACTTAAAATAAAAAGAAAATCCCAGTCCTGATTGCATTACATTGTAATGGGTTATTGTAGTGAGACAAACGGCACTTTCACAGTACTGTTAAAATAATCTGAGAATAAAAATTTGCTCTGATTACTATAGTTGTTAAGATAATCTGGGAACAAAAAAAACTGGTCTGTAACAATATAAAGATTGGGAAGAGATCCAATAAGAATATGGAATCTTTTCAAAGGGCATGGATTGCTGACAGTGGGGCTGCTGAACAACTTTTCTTCTCAAGTCCCCTTGCTGCATATTGACTTTTGTGCAATGCCTCTTTAAATGCCACAGTTTGGAGGGTGCATTTTCAAAATCCATGCTGTTTTGTTTAAAAATGTACTGTAAAATTCCATGTCAGAGGAACAGTTTCAGTAACAATTCCTCTGTCTTCGCTGGGGCGACAGAAAGGTCGGGTTACAGAGTAAGGCATCCTTGCTGCTGTGTCAGAATTATTCACGTGTATCTTATGAGTTAGGGACTCATAATTTTGCACTGCTGTTTTTATACACAGCACATGATATGGCTGACTCTCTTCTAATCTTCTGGAAGTGCATTCAGGGCTTTAGATCATGCACAGTATACAGTAACATGAAAAATTGTCTTCATTAGGAGATTTGGCACACAGAGAGGCTGCTTTGAAGTCTGGTTCTGTAACAAATCTTGCATAGACTCTGTTGTTCAGGTGTTGAATACTTATTAATGATCCTTTTGCTGTAATAGAGACCCATATTATTCCAGTTTGGTGTAACCCTAAGGAAGATGTTTAAAACACAAATACTGTCAGCTGCATGTCACAGACTTCTCAGACATAGTAGAAAAAACCAAATGAAAACAATAAAACCCCCACATTTCAAGGAAAACAGACACAATTGACAAAAATACAAGAATTTAAAAAACTGCTAGAGAGGTATTGCCTCAGCAATTCAAATCTTATTCCAAATATCTACTTACAAGTTATATGTTGTGCACTGAAACAGATATCCCAAGAAATTGGTTGCTCTGCAGAAATGCTCCTAGCTGGCATATCAGTATTATTCAATGTTTATGACTTAAAAAGTTAGAGACAGTAGGAAAAAAAATAAATCTGTTTTGAAGGAAAATTCTAGTCCTTTGAGCTTGAAGTGTTTACTTTCTAGCATGTCAGGTTGGAAGCATTTTTGTCTGGATTCTTAATGAACTGCCCTACAAAGAAACTTTGTGTTTTCAGTGTTGCTAGATCTGTGTTAAGCAATTTGGCACATTTGATTTGGAAACGAAAACTAATTGCTTTAAAACTGTAGAATCAGTATGTTCCTAAACCTATAATAGTCTGACAGAATGACAGGGTTTTGACACTGGGATAGCTGCAGATTATTCCAGAATTGACAACCTTAAAACACTGAGGAATGAAGAACATGTCTGAGTGAGGTGCTAAGCCCCAGCCCCACCTACCATCAGAGCCTCCAAGTGCAAGGGATTCTGAAACTGCTTCAAACTTGCTTTCCCAGAGAAAATAGCATTCCTTTTTATTATTATTATTCTTTCAGTTCTGCTTTTCTCGGCTGTTAAAGGTGTACAGTGGATGTGTGCCCTGCAAGCAGCTGTGTGTTAGGAGCAGATGAAAATGTACTATACACTACTTCTGTTTTATACTTCTTACCTGGTAAAATAAGAGAACACCAACATCCTCACCCCCCAAACCATCTTCCATGACAGCAATATTCAACCTCCTTCCCCAGTGCTACTTATCAAGATAGAAATGTCTGTGGAAGGACAAAACACTGCTGTTTCACATACCATGCTGTGCTTCTGAAGATGTGGTTATAAAGAGGTCCTCTTGGGCAAACAAGGGTCTTGCACACTCTTTGGGTAACACAACTCACAGAATGTTAAAGGTGACAGTTCTGGATGCAAAGTCTCGGCCCCTGGTTGAATTGAGTATTTTTGGAACATTTGAAAACATTGCTTTGACTAATACATTTAAGAACTGACAAGCAACATGGACTGATATGAACCCTGCTATGGGATGTTCACAGTCAGTCTCCTGCACTACAAACTATGTTCCCAGATTCCAAAGAGCTTTATATCTCTGTAATGCTTTTGCAATGTAATAGATTGATGTAGTATTGTAATAGACTGAAGATGAAATAAATTAGGCCAGTAGGTTTTGATTACGCTGTGCTAGGTTAAAATACCAAAAAACCCCTCCT
Organism: Bombycilla garrulus; assembly: GCA_013400315.1. Classification (NCBI taxonomy): domain Eukaryota; kingdom Metazoa; phylum Chordata; class Aves; order Passeriformes; family Bombycillidae; genus Bombycilla; species Bombycilla garrulus. Next base: position 548,731 of record VXBU01009944.1, on the reverse strand, counting down.
AAATTATGAAAGCCCTCCTGATCACAATAAAACATTGCTCAGTGGATTGGGTCTGGGATAGAGAAAAATAAGGACCTTTTTTTTTTTTTGCATATGACCCATCCTAATGAGCCAGATTTGTTTTGCAGTCTGGCTAACACATGGATTCTCATGTCTGCAGCTTCCTTGTCAGAAAGCCTGTGGATGAATTGCTCTGATTTGAACCCACTTTCATGAGGAAGGAAACACCCACACTAACAAATATTTGGGGTGTTTTGAGTTAGTGTTTTAAAGTGCTGAGCAATTACGTTTGCACCACATGAAGAAAGACACTGATTAACCCTTTCTTGCTAGGTTACAACACACCTAACAGATTTCAGCCACCTACACCTTTACCAGTGCACCAGATGAGCATTTTATTTATGCCTGAAAAATCATGCTGCTGTCCCACTCTTCTCTTTTACCACTTTCTTTTCTTTCTTAACTACCACTTGTTAGGAAGTTAGGAAAAACCCACAACACCTAGAATAGGTGATTAAGTTTTCCTTCAAATTTTCATTCAGGTTAAATTAGGAAAAATAGCTCATTTTTAAACAAATGAAAAGAGTAAAGGTGAGGTTAAAAAAAGTGCCAAAAAGATCCTGTGAAATGGATGATTGTATCTGGGCAAATAGATAATTAGAGTGTATGAGAGCTTATTTTTTGAGCATCTGAAGTGTAGGTGGGCTTGAGGAAACAGAGCATTAAAGCTCAATTTCACATTTATTTGACTGTCTTTGCACACTTGTCTCAGTTTCCTGTGGTGCCAGCCATCTGTCCAAGCCCATGTGTTTGATAGGGCATGTCATGGTATCACACAAGGACCTTGGGTACCAGCCTGTTTAGTCCAAATCTCAAACTCTGGGCTCTTGATGCCATTCTCTTTTATTTTATATTTGTCACATGCCTGGGTGTGAGTCCAAGTCAAATACAAAACATGAAGGCATGCTATCTTTCCAGAAATGACAATCCCTTATATTTAAAATAAAGAGATAGTGCCAAGAACACAGCCATTAAAAAAAAAAAAAAATAAAGTATATATAAAAGATAAGGTGGTCTGCTCTGGGCCTGGCCTCATGGGCCATTTTGGAGACTGAGGTGTTGGCTGTTGCTATGGCAGGGAATTTTTTTGCACAACAAAATTTAGGTAGACCCTGTACTGCACAAAATAGGCACAGCAAGATGTGTTAGCAAGTCTATAACAAAAATTAGAGCTGTAAAGCATGCAAACTAAAGGTTTCTGAGTTAGGTGTAACTAATTAATTTTCAAGAAATAACTTCTACAACCCCACCTCAGTGGAGTTAACCATATCATGCATAGCACCCAATGTGGATTGAAGTCTGTTTTATTAGCTTAAAAGTGATTTGAGAATGAATCAGATACAAAAGCTTTCGCAACTGCATTTGTATTTCTATTGCTTATTTTCAAAATACATAATTTTTGGAATGGGACCACTGCTGAATTAGGACAATCCCCAAATGATGAGAAAGAAGAGTATATTGAGAGCACTGCAGATCACAAGTTATTCTCTGATTCCTCTTCACATATTCTGTATGACCTTGGGTGACTGAACGTTGTATGCTAAGAAGATTTTAAAACATTTTTGAGAATAAATGTACCTGCATCCATTGTCCAACTTCATTGATTCACTGCTGTTTAAAAAACTCAGCTAAGAGCTTCTAGAATAAAACACTGGCTGTGCATAACATCATCTGGGACATTTCACAAGGCTTTTAGTTGACTTTCACTTTTAAAAACGAGTATCACATTCTAGTCTTAAGGGTTCTGTGAAGCTATTGTAAATTCTCCTCAGTTAGTAACTACGCTGAAAGCTGTCAAGCTACACCTTTATTTCGCCCTTCATTTTTCTAATCCAGTTTTCAATATGGGTTGGATGTAGTTAGAGCTTTGGCAACTGGATTGAAATACCTGTTATCCATGTTTTACTCTCAGGATAGGTACTAAAGGGAAGTCTTTATCACTCTAGAGTTTTTGATATTCTAAATAACTTCAGTTTCCAGGATGCCATTACAAGGCACGACTTTTGACTTCTCAGTTTCTAGACTGTTAAACAGACTTCATAAATTGTGACCAGTATATATGTGGATACGGTGACAGTCACAGCTCTGTCAGTACAAAGGAAATGTAGTCACAAAAATCCTACTTGGTCCTACTTGGTACACTGGTCTTACAGATATCCTGTAAGAGATTCAGCTGTTGCTCCTGCATCTCTCCAGAGCCCTCTCAAGGGGCAACAGTCCTCTCCACTGCCAAACAGCAGTTCTCCTGTTCTCTCAATAACACCTATTTTCCAGATATTTTCTTCCAGTGATGGAATAAAAAAGCTTGTTGTCTGCTTCCACTCATCAGATGAAGCAATCAATTTTTTATTGGTAACTTATCCCCTCCTTCGTACCTATTATTTTTCAAAAATATCTTGCATCAGCATGCTTTATCAGTATTTACTTTGTTTGGCTTTATTCTAAGTTGTTTAAAGAACTGCATTTTTCATAAAGCTATGAATCAACTCTTCTTATGGATCCCTGTAGTCCGTGAGAAACATACTGGCTGATTCTCATTTATTTTGAGATATGCCATGTCTATTTTTAATACAATTTTGGTCCCTTATATTACTAGCATATCATTTTAGTTCTTAATCAAAATGCCAAGCAGTGTTGAGTCATGATCATTACAGAAGCGATGGTTTGTTACACCACCATCCATTAACTTATTAACCAAACCGGGATCATGAACAGAACAAACTGCTTGGAAAAGATCTAACGGGTTTTCCTGAAGCATTAATCATTTTCCTGATTGTTCATTAACAGACTGTCAGCCATTCCCATATTTACTGATGCTTATCAAATTGGTCTATTTTTAATTACTTTGTTTGAGCAACGCTGTGAGGGCATCATTACCCCTTTTCTCAAACCCTCCACTTAAACAAGTGAACACCACTCTCTCTGATGGACTGATTGGTCAGCATCAGGTCTGTCTTGGACACCTCTGTCACTTGTTCTGTGGACATGAAGGAAGTTTCTAGTAGCTTCTCTCAGAAGCCACCCATGCGAAACTCCACACTACCAAAACCTTGTCAAGCAAACCCAATACAAACGTGAATGAAACTGTGAAATTTGAGTACCCCAAAGAACTGAGTCACATTGAGATACAGACTGGGGTTCTCATAGCATAACTGCAGTTACGTAAAATTTAAATATATCTTCTAAAGTAGCCATTTATGCCTTGTTTATAATTACTCACAAGGCATGATAGGAATACAATTCATCCCACAGATGCTGAACAGTTGAGGCTGACTCAGCTGTTTTTTGTGTGTTCCCATTTGTCTCCAAGCAATCCAAGGAAATTAGGTTAAACTAGATGACTAACAGTTATCTGGCTAAAGACAGTTGAAATAGACTCCCTGCAACATGGCTGACCCAAGGAAACCTTCAGTACAAAACAAATTTTTCAACATTCCTCACATCCTGTAGAAAAATATAGTCATTATCCAGTTCTTTTCAACTGAGATTGGAGTTTACCGAAATAGAATAAAAGTGTCAGTTTAATGTAACTTGCATTCCACATTTAGGTTTTTTTAATTTGCTTTACATAGAAAGCAAGCCTTAGAGAAATGCCAATTATTGTACAGTGCTTCTGTCTAATAGAATAAATCATCCCTCCTAAATAAAATCAGTATATATTTTTAATCATTGTATGCTTATTTGTTTGTATGACTGCGTGTCAGGGTTTTTATTAAAAGGAAGATAGTATGCATTTGAAATTATTAACTGAACATATTAGTTTGCATTTAAGTCTATATGTGCTTAGTCAGAGATTGCCCCTCAGAAAAAAGGCCTCCAAACTTCAAAAGTAGTCATTGTTTCTCATCCTATGAAAGTGCAGTCCTGCTTCCCAAAGCAAGCAAGTTCCCTTGCTTTTTTAGTTCCTCTCTTTCATCAAAGCAAGCACACTGTCTAGCACTCTGAGACAGAAGAAAACAGTGAGACTGAGCCCAATTCATTCCCAGTAAAGAGGAGAAGGGAGCTGACATACTTGATTAGTCCTTGCCATCTCCCTGCTGCTATCAACACAATGCAGCACCTGTGGCAGGGAGCCGAGTACCCCTTTGTGCTTCTCACTTGATGCACACATTCACTGCATTCACACATTCAGAATGGGATCTTTGATGAGTAAGGAGTTATATTCACTAATGAGATATGTCCAGTAATGAGGAGTGAATTTTTCTTTAGCGAAATGTTATCTGTTTAAAAAAAAAAAACAAAAACAACAAACTTTCTGGCAGAGAAGAAATTGCAGATCTTTAAATACTCCAGTGCTATTAAAATCCTAGACCTTAGCAAATGATTGAGAATATTTCAACAACAGGGAAGTGGTGACTGGGAACTTGTCTGTGAAAACAGATGGTGCTTGACACTTCTCTGGAAGAACCTGTCAGCCCCTTTAGAACACCAGGTCATCTAGACCAAAGCATAAAAAGAATATTCTTGTCCTAAAATGCTTACTACATAACTTTATGAAAGTATTTGTGTATTAATTGCCATGGGAAGACTCAGAAGACTTACAGAAGGTGTGAGTGGTGCAGCAGTCTGGAGAGAGCCCTGTTCTGGACCCTGGCTCTTTACTGCATATGTACATATTTGTGTGCATGTATACACAGGGAAGCACTGCAGCATAGCTACTTCAGCAAAGAAGGTAAGGACTAGCCTGACCTGTCCTGTAGGCATTTGGTGCTGGTTTGGATGTCCTCTTTAAGGCACATAAAAATTACAGGTGTTTATAGGCAGCTTACAACTTTCTCCAGCTTCAGGTGGAAGTTGCCAGGCTCCCCCCACAGTGCCTAAATGACAGTAGACACATGTGTTTGTGTGCCTGAATCCCACCCCACATACTGTAGTGTGGAATGTAAACTGTTACCTTCTGCTTTATGTAGTCATTTTGTGACACATGTCATGATGACCAAAAGTCAGAAAATAGAGGGCTTTATCTCTTTGGAACAGTTTTGCTTCATTACTGAGATGGGTTTCTATCTCATTAATTTCATCTGGTCAAAGTGTGCTTCAGTTTGCTGCTTTCACTAATGAGTCACCCTGTTTTACTGTGGCTTGCTCACTCACTGAAGTGTGGGAAGAGATGTGCTACATGCAATAAATTCAGCTGGCTTCATACACCAGTTTTGGTGCCCAAGACTGAATGAAAGAACTTCAAGTTTATTTTTACTTTTGTTTTGCACTTTTACAAAGGGAAGTGATTGAAAATGGAAAGTGACTAACAAGTTCTTAATTAAAAACCACTGTAAAAACAGATCTAACACCCCTAAGAGAAAAAAAAAAACAACAAACCTTAATCTATACAGAAAATGTATACACTTAACTAAAGAAACTCAGAAACTAACTGTCCAGGGACTGATTTTCTCCAACAATTCAGTCTAAAGTGTCCTTGTAAGCATGTTCTTTATGCTTTTGAAAACTTGCCATGGGATTTTTTTATAGGATCATATTATTAGTCTACACTTCTGTGAATGACTCTCTCTTCAGGAGTAACCCTGCCAGTCTACAACTAAGCAATGAAAGAGTGGAGCATGCGAATGTGCTTAGAGTTCAGGGACAGGCTTGATCCATTTTGTGGCTTAAAATCTGGGATGAGAACCAGGCCTGTACTGAATGTTTCTTATGCCTCGCTTTTTGTAAGTTCTCAATTCTGACCATTTTATTTAAAATTTCATTTGACACACATCAACAGCAAATTGAACTTTTGTACTGATTGTATCTTGAAAGAAGCATTTCTACATTTATCCCTGTCAGAGTTCAATACTCTCTGACCAGGAGGAAGGTTCAATGTTTATTATCAAATCTACTAATTTGGTGTATTTGTGATTTTATTTAACAGAGTGCTGCAGAAATGTACTGAAATCATAACAGAAGAATAGCACAGCACTTGCATACTGGTTGAATCACAGAACAAACCTGTTTCTCATTAGCAGTCTCTGTGTGCTCACTGTCAGGATGCTGAGCACCCCCAGTCCCTAGGAAAGCGTGCATGGATTAAAGCCAGATCAAGCTCTCTTCCAATTTTGTTCTAGTAGTAGACCAGATTTTACACTTTATGTTGGGCTGAGGCATGTGTATGTCCTCCCAGCCCTGGCACACTGGTCTGGGTAGCTCAGGAAGACATAATTGTGTGTTAATTATCTCAGGGAACCTGATGATTCAACAGTGCAGCTGTCCTATCTAAAAACATTGCCCTTCATTCTCCCTCACGTTAAGACAAGCTTAGCTTTCTTTATGGTGCTTTTTTTCCTGAGCTCCTTGGAGTTCTTGCATCATCTCTGAACAATTCCTCCACTATGGAGGTGTGGTGGTCAATCACAGCCACATAACAGCTGCTTTCTCCCATGTATAAATTTACAATATATTTTCCCAAAAAAGGCATTGCATAGAGTATAAATATTACACCTCAGGTTTTTCTTCTGAAATAATACCATAAAAACTGCAGAACACAGCAGCTACGTTTAAGTGCTGACCCCTTTTAATTATGACTATAGCAAATTGTTAGTGTTCTGCAAAATCTTCTGAAAAATGTTGGGTTTCTTTTTGTTTTTTTTTTTTTTTTTTTGTTGGATTATTTTTTTTAATCTTTTGGGGATTATATTGTGATTTAAAAAAGAAAAATATAATTATTATGAAAAGGTAGGTACCTGAGAATCCGTCATTAGAACTGAAGGAAGACAGGGAGTCAGTATAGATCGTCGGCTTGGAAATCTTGTGAAGGAGCTGATGCTTTTCTACAGCTGAGTCATATAATACAAAAAATCATATAGAGAGGTCATTGCTCATGTGAATCAAATGACTAAGAGTATGAAAATTCCAACTTCTCTCTTTTGTCCCTCAGATCAGATTTTTTACTCTATTTTTTTAAGCAGTGGGTGCAGAGTATACAGAAAGTGTTATTTTTCAAGTCAACTTTTTCCTCAAAAAATCCTTTCTGAAGAAAACATGCAGTATAATGTTTTTCATTTTACAAGTCAGAACAGCATTGTTCTAAATTTGCCATTTCTATCTTTTTTTTAAAAAAGGTATTCACATAGTAATGAATGGGTTATGAATTAATTTACAAATTTATTTCAGTGATCATTATATTTATCCAAAGTACGTGTCCATGCTTGCCTTTTTATGTAAAAGCATATGTATGAGGCAACACCTCTGCAGTTTCTGAGTAAAGCATTGACATCCAAAAAAAATGAAGAACAGAGAATGAAGGGACTCACCCAGATACAGTCAAAGGTTATGTCCACAGGAGTAAATTTAATATGTTTGAGAATATTTCAATGCAAACCAGTATTTATTAAAGTTGATTCAGTCACAGATGGACAGTAGAGTCAGATGAATAATGGAGTTTTCTGTGGATGTTGGGTCTTATTCTGGAGCTATACATCATATTGCTGAGCCTCTATTTTGACTCTAGGTCTCAACTTGTTGGCTGTCCACCTTCTCCAGTTCTTGGAATGCCTTTACAAAAGTCCTTTCAAGGACGGATGAGGTGGTATTTTGCAAGTATCTATCCTCCTGAATCTCTTTCCAAACACTTCCACAGGCCGTTTTCAGGTGGTTCAGGGGAAATTAAGGATCATTTTATAGGATCTGAGTCTGAACCATAAAATCATCTTCCACCTGCTCATTGTCTGCTGAATGACTGCTAATGGTGTGATGGTTAGTTTGGTTCTGGGTCATTACTGGTGAATCTTTCGAAGCCATGAAACTGACCTGTTGCTATCAGAAAGGCAAGCAGAACTGGACAGATGAGAGTAATGAAGAGCATTTTGTGAAGACTTTCCCTTTCTTAGCTGGAGAAATGGTGTTACTCATCACACTAGTTTAATTTATTCAAAATTCATGTTTCTATATTCATTTTCTTAATTTTCAGCCAAAAGGGAGGCAAGTGTTATGCTTGTATGTGAGAAATGACAATGATTGATACATCTTGGAGGGAGCTGTAATTTTTCAGTGATTCTCTGGTCTTTCCTTAATTTCCATAATTTACGAAACTGAGGAAAATCAGGTTTATTCTAGTTGGCTGGTCTCATTATGGTTGATTTTCTCCTTTTAACTTAGCAAATATGTTGACCTACATCTTTGGTTAGATAACCTAAGTTCTTTGCCTCTCTTTTAATTTTGGATAACTAGTGAATCCCTTAAATTTTTTCTTCAACAAGTTAAACTAGGGAGGTAGAGTCTTCTATGTATCTGATGTGCTTATGACATAGGGATGTCTTCAGATAGTGTTGTATATTATATGTAACATGCCAACTTGGATTACTAGGCTTCAGAGAAATACCTATCATTCCTATATCATACTGTGAGTATGATATGCAATAGTGGGTCAAAACTGTGATCTGTTTCTTCTACTTTAGTAGCAGAGGTCTACATATGGACCAATCCTCTCCTCAATATCCCATATTTGAGAAAAATGGTCACTCCTTAGAAATTATTCACATGGCCTATTTCAAATGTTTGCTTTAGGAAAAGGTTAGCAATGCCCTGCTAGGACTTCTCTCTACTACCAACACAACTGTATTACTTTGAAGACAGAGCCCTGCATGGTAAACATCAGCATTATGTCAGCATTATATCAGATTTCTACTTTGTTATTTCTTATCTGGAACTGTAGCATCCATAAGTGTTGCCCAAGCCTGGGATACCGTTTGTCTCCAAATTGGTGCTGGGCTTGAGGCTCTGTGCCCACAGCTTTGCCCTGTGGCTGTGTCAGCAAAGAAGAGCAAGAGTATGAGTGACTGAAAATAGTCCCAATTCCCAGATTGCATGTGGGCCTAGTGACTGCCTTGTGTCTATTTTGCTGTCTTCTGTCTTTTGCTCTCCTAAATACACTCTAAACTTGAATGTTTCTTAACTCCAGATCCTCAGTTTCAAAGGGTCTAATTTATGAGCCTTGTGAGCTTTTTTGCAAAAAAAAAAAAAAAAAAAAAAAAAAAGAGTTTACAAAGTGGGGATACATATTCTGCAAGACAGATAAAAGTTTTAATTGTAATTTTTTGAATCAGCCTATATCAACTATACCTCAAACACAGGATAGCACAAGGTGCAGATTTGTTGCATTAAACAACACTTTATTTACAGATTTTTCTGACCAGTGAATAAACAGCCTGAGATGGACTTTTTTAAGGAACAATTTTTCACATTCTCATGTGCTATGAACTGAAGGCTACATTATTTTTCCTTAGCTAAGTGTATAACCATATAATTAACACCATAGTTTCTACACTGTTTTTTAAATCCAGATTTTTTTTTTTTAGGATATGATCAAGACAGTGTAATATCAATTACATTATGACAGAATTACCTCTTTCTTTCAACTGCCCCAAGAATTGTAAGTTCTTTGCTATGAAACACTATAGATCAGGAGTTTAATACTTAAGGCCAACTTTATCATGTCATGACTTTCTAAATATGGATTTGCTGAAGCAAATAAAATACTAATTATATTTTTCAGAAATAAAAGGAGACAGAAAAAAAACCCCAAATGTTTCATTCAATTAAAAGTCACTTGAAAATGCTGGGTTAACAGTTGGACTCTATGTTTTTAAAGGTTTTTTCCAACCTAAAGAATTCTATGATGCTGTGATATTTAATGGTCAGTGTATCATTCCTTTTTAATTGTTCTCACTCACAGTTTCAGCAAAATTAGCTTATATCAAAAATAGTAAGATTAAATATTTTAACAGAGAAGATCCTTCGGAGCCTGGTATTTTTTTTAGTGTCCAAATTACTTGAGTTTATGCAATATATTTTTATTCTGAGGAGAAGCAAGACATTTTTCATGTTGAAAATAATAGTTAGAGAAGCCAGAGTCATGGGAGAGGGCCATACTATAATTCTGTTGAGTTAGAAAATTAGAGAAAGAGAGACGTGAACATGGTTTATGATCCAAAAGAAAACTTATAATAAATTTCAACATCATCTTTCTTAATACGATGAATTAGTGAAAGAGGAATAAGCAGCATCCTGACACCTCAAATGCATCATGGAAGAAATTTCTTCCTCTCCAGTACTAGATGCAGATATATACTTGGATATTTCAGATTCTTTTTGTTAAGAACCATTTAAGTTTTCACACATATTTAAACAGTGAAGATGACTGGATGATGGACAGCAACCTCTTTCTTTTGTATATCAGGCTCCCTTGTTGGCAGTAATATGACGTGGGTGCAGAAATTTAATTAAAATACTTGTTAAAGAAGAAATCTCAAAATATCTTGTCTTCAGTGGGTAGATATTTGATTTCTTTTTAAATGTTGGTTTAGCTGTGAAAAGCAGAGCTTTCTTCTTTAGAAAGATGAATATGAATGAAATCCTTTCCTTTTGTATTCTAGTGAAAGCATACTCAGATTTTATCATTAACCTATTACTATTGGTGGATATAAAAGCACAGAAATTTCACAGCAACTTCTGAGTCACCAAGTTCATCCCTGTGTTGTAGACAAACTGAACAGACTTACAAATGTATGATGTTCTGTTTAAAACAAGCTGCATCAAGTGCTTTGCATTACTTATCAGGAAAAGAAGGTTTAGAGCCTCACTTTTGGACTCCTAAAAGATTCCTTTCTCTAAATTCATAAGTCAACTTACTAGTGGTCCCCAGACGATTTGCATATTTTAGAGCTATTCCTTACCTTGATTTACCTTGCTCCTGGATGTGCAGCAAGCACTGATGTGACTGCATTGCACTTACGTGGCAAGGTTTTGGTGGGTGGTGCTGCAGGGGTGGCTCCTGCAAAAATACACCAGAGGCTCCAAGGACTCGCTGCTGGCCAGGGCTGAGTCCATCAGAGATGCTGGCAGAACCTTGTATGTGATAACGTGTTTAAGAAAGGATGAAAACTTCTGAAAGAGAGGAGTTAGAAAACATGAAAAAAAACAACTCCACAGAAGGAGAAGGAGGACATGCATCGGATGCCAGTGCAGAGACACCCCTGAAGACCATGGTAAAGACCATGGTGAGGCAGCTGCACCTCTGCAGTCCATGGAAGATCTCGTACCAGTGCATGTAGATCTGTCCTAAAAGAAACTGCAGCTTGTGAAAGCCTGCATTAGAGACCTGTTGAGCAGTGGAGAGGGGAAGTCCATGCTGGAGCAGCTTTTCCTGAAGGATTGTACCCTGTGGAAGGGACCCAGGCTGGAGCAGTTCATGAAGAATTGCATCCTGTGGGAAGGAGACATACTGGATGAGTTCAAAGAATTGTCTCCCATGAAATGAGGGGAAGAGTGGGAGTAGGAAGAAGAGAAGACATGAGGTGTTACAAACTGACTACAATCCCCATTCTCTGTCCCCCTGAACTTCTCACATGGAGAAGGTAGAAAAATTGAAAATCAAGCTGAACCTGGGACAAAGCAAGAGGAGGAGGAAAGATGTTTTACAATTGTTCTTGTTTCTCCAGTGGCCGTGTCATCTCATTATCCTGTTCTGTTTGATTGGCAATCAACTAAATTAATTTCTCCAAGTTGAGTCGGTTTTGCCTGTGATGGTAATTACTGAGTGACCTCCCTGTCCCTATCTTGAACCATGAGTTTTATGAGTTTTTGGCTCTTACTTTCCCACCCATCCTTTTGATGGAAGGAGAGTGACAGAGCAGTTTGATGAGCTCTTGCCAAGGTCAACCCAGCCACAGTTCTTTGTGTTGCACAACAAGGAACTCTTTAGAATTGAATATAAGAATAGTAATTGGGAAAGATAAAAGGCAAAACATGGACTGAACAATGCTAGAGGGCAAAATCATTATTAGGAAATTTTTTTGCAGCTATAGTGAAGTGATTAGGGGCAGAGCGTGTGGTGTGTATGAACTGTCTGTACTTGTCAGTGTTGAAATGGTGCTTTAATTTATTTTATTGTATTTTCAAGAAACTGTGGTCTTTAAAGAATGTATGATTTTATCTAAATTTAATTGATTGTTAGCAGTAGACTGCCAGCAGACAACAGGTGCTGAAATACCTTTGCCAGTCCCTGAAGAAAGTTAAGCTCTTCCAAAGCACCCTCCAGATTTTTTAGGCACCTAGCCTTGTGTAATTTTCTTTGCAGGCCTTTCATTCCAATCCTTTATGCTTTTATTTACCTTTATGGCTCCTTTTGAGATACTGCCTTGTACAGGATCTGGTTTGCAACATATATATATATTTACGTTTTTCTGTTAAGTTCTCAGGAGTCACTTTTGGCTGGAAGCAGCATAATAGAAGCTATATTGCTGTATGCAAGTTATCTCTCTGTTATAAGTGAAAACTTGGTTTTATACCTTAAAAAACCATAATTTCTAGATCCACAAATAACCACAGTGTTGATCTTTATACTGAATATTTATGTGTCTTTTTCTTGAACCAGTTTTGGGGTTTTGACCGTGAAAAGAGAATTTTTATTTTTACAAAAACTAATTTATTTACATGTAAGAAGTTACTTCCAACAGCTTCTGATCAGTCCTAATTAATGTTCTCTTCAAAATGTAGCTCAAAGTGTAGGCTCAAAATTTAATTTAAAATGTAGTGTCCTCTTTGAAAAAGCTTTTTTTTCCAAAGGTGTGCCTGCATCCTGGGTTTTAAATCACTGTCATAAATTACTAGATTTATCAGCACCATAATTTGTTTAACATTGTGAGTATTTTTCCTTCATCAAAAGCTGAAAGTTTGCACTACTGTCTATACTTGAAAGCAGATTTGTTATTTCTCCAGCCCATCTTTTTTCATCCCATATATTAGTGTTCAATTGAATAGATGATTGGAAAACAGAGTACATTAAGAAAATTTAACCTCTTGGTCCTAATATAGTAAAGTTCAAGACAAGTTCTCTGCAGCAGTGCATACATTTTGCAGAACAATAAAAGACTTTAAAAGCCCACAAAATATTTTCTTATGATCAAGTTAAAAGCCCATATGTGGTTTTGGACTTGCCATTTCCTTAAAAAAAAAAACAAAAAAAACCCAAAAAAACCAAAATAAAGTTACAGATGTTGATTGGACTTTTGTTCATACCAAAAGTCCTGCTGGAACCATTTTTTTCACAGGTAAATTTTTTTTTTTTTTTAATTCTCTCATTGGTAATAGCTCTCTATAATCTTTTTTCATCTCTCACTGTAATTTTGTTTTTACTTTCAGCTTGGTCCCAACACTCCCACTGCACCTGCAGTGCTAGTACTTTATTGTCATGCAGAATTCCAGCTGAATTACTCGAGTCCTGCATTGAAGCAAAGACCTGTTCTTATGAAGCCCTCTCAGGTCTCTCAGAAAATACCTGGAAATAGACAAGACTTAGAGAAGATGAAGAACAATTTCTAAGAGGCAGGTAACTATTTTTTTAGTACTAGGAACTATTTTGACTGTGTTTAATTTATTGTGTATACATATCCTTAATATCTCATGGCATGGTCTCCACCTGTAAATTACCTAAAAGTTAAGCCTGGGAATCTTTAGTAATCCAGGGGCTTCAGGACTGATGTGACACAAATGTCATGGTTGCATTAGCACTGAGCAAGGGTATGGGTGGGATCTGTGCTCCCTGGGAGCTGCTGTCTTGGCTGCTTGCTCTCTGCAGTATATTACCACTGATAGCTGCAGGTGATTTATCTTACAGAAGCATTCACGTCACAGCACTCGAGACACACAAGACAGAAATAGTTCAGTGCTTCCGTCCCAGCAAGCTCCTCAGGTACTGAGATAAGCAAAGAGGAGGTGATGTCTTCCTATTGCGTAAGCAGCGGCAACAGTAAAGAACACCTTTTTCTCACAAATGTCTGAACCCAGTAACACAAAAACCTTTCACATTACAGTACCTGAAGTAAAATCTGCATATTTATCTCTGCTCCAGGTCACGCTGCTTCCTTTCTACTCTAACAGCATCAGCTACCATTTCATCAGCTCCTGCTGTCACTCATTCCTGATCCCTTTTCTAGTCCTCCCGAGCAGAGGACCTCCCAACAGCCACCCTCTGCCTTGATTTCCCAGTAACATGATGTGGTAACTTCACCAGAGAGAGAAATATGGATTGTTTCAACCAGCCTGTAAAGACTGTCTTAGATGATGAAAAACAGCGTCAGGAAACTGTAAAAATCTTTATAAGTTTATGCCATATATATGTAAAATGAGAACTAGAATGTGAGACTAGAGCCCCAAAAGGAAAAGCAGTGTTGTAAGTGACTGTGCTGTATTTACAAAAGCATTTTACTCACTGTGAGTGCAGAAAATGTAAAATGCCTTCCTTCTTAATAAATTTAGAGAAATTACATAGTGATGATGATGATGATGATGATGAAAAAAAAAAAGATATCTAAAGATATCTATCTTTTTATCTAAAAAAAGATAAATACAGATGTTTCATATCAACTTCTATTTCAGTGGTGACACTAGCCTGGCTATTGCTGGAATTTTTTAGCTGAAAACTGAGGACAGTGATTTTTCTGCATAGCCTATTTTAGCAGATATCCAGCATTAGAAATAGAAAGAAAATCTGTACAAATATATTTTCAGGATTTAGTTACACCAATTAATAACATCATTTAGTTCTGAAACTATGATTTTACAGGTGAGATTTACTGCTTTTATCTATTCACTTCCAACATAAATGCTGAAAAACTGTATAAGCAGGTGCCTGTCATTTCTCTGACTCGTTTATTCTTCATGGAAAGTTTCTTCCTAAATTTTGTGTAAAGATTAACTGACACTAAAAGAAGAAAAAATAAGCTTTGGAAATTATTTTAAACAAAGACTTCAAAATAACTCAACTAAATCTTACATTTTGAGTGAGGTCATTATGTGATTTTTTGATTTATTCAAAACAGGACAAGAAAAATAATTAGGATTTTATCATCTTACTTTTATCATTTGACTTTAAAAAGTACTGAGGCTCAACGTGCTGGATTTTTTTAAGTACCTGAAGTAACCCATTCATTTTTAGTTTTTTGCAATCCTGAATGCACAAATGCATTCAGGAAGTTTTTAGAAAGAAGAAAACTGAAAAAAGAAATAAAGCCTGACATGCCCATCTTCTATTTCCATTCTTGCAAGGTGTTAGTGGCAAGGCTGTGGTAGTAGGTGGGGAAAGCACACTTGCAAGGAGTGGCCAGAGACTGCCACTTGATCGATTTGGCCAAGAGCAAATGTCTCCTAAAAAGATCCACTTCAGGACACAGCTGAACCTGTCAGCCAAGCAGGTGATGTCTCTGGAAAACCATATTTTAGAAAGAGCAAAATGCCAGACAGCACTTATTTTGTAACACTGCTTCTGTTTCATTTTATCTCATGGATTGTCCTACCTAACAGATTACCGATGCTGCTATTACAATGCAAATATTTAAAAAGACTATAAAACACACACACAAAAATTTACATTATATCCTAGGAGTGTTTTGGTAAGTACTAGTATGAGCTGCGGACACAGATGTCTTCCTTGCAATTTTCCTTTAGAGACAGTAGCAATTCCTTATTTAAACCCTGTATTCCTGGGTGTGGGGAAAGGTCAGACTAAAACACACTGTTGTTCCAGAGGCTGCCACTGTCCCAGAGAGGAAGAAGCCTTTGAGGTAAACCGAGGCATGGAAAGTGAGGCCTTTGGCCTCTATGACTACACCTCTCTTGGAACATGTGGTGTCATCGAGGTCTGTCCTCTCTGTTCTGGTGCAGGTCAGTGCTACCCTATGCTGCACACCTGGATGTGAGTGTGTGTGTCTCTCCCTGTGTCACCAAGTGGGCACAGTAGCAGTGTTTTTACCACAGAACACCTAACACTTCAGGGGTTTCATTTGTATCACAAATGCAAGTGGTGCCGTGAGACTCAGATCCCAAGAAGCCCAGTTTCATAACAAATTTTTATGCAGAGATGAGCTTTTCTGCCTGTGTGACCCCTGATTCTGGACTTACACGACTCTTCCACAATGGGGCATCAGCAGAAACTCCTTTCACTAGCCTGTTGCCACAAGACTGATATTCTTGGGAATATTTTCTGTCATTCTTTGTTGAAATATATTTCTCATTACTTTAAATTTAGATAGCTTTTGATTATAAAGGATCTGCTTCCTGGAATAAAGAAGAATGTGAAACACAGAATCACAGAATCTGCATCACAGAGAAAAGCAGCTAGCTTTATAGCCACTGGAACCAGAGCTGGGGCTCTGGCAGGTTTGTAACTTAGAGTTAAAATTCCTCATATCCTCTAAGGTGTGAACTAGATCAAAGCCATCCCTACAGCTGGAGTCATCATGACTTTTCTGTTTCAAGAATAACATTGGGGTTTCCACCCTGCTGCTCTTAGAGTCACATAGACAATATGAAAGAGAAAAAAATAAACTCTTCCTTCTGGTTCTGAGTCTTTCAAACTGAAGATTTTTATTTATTTCATAACTTATTGTCACTTGCCAATCTTCCGTCACCTGCCTCCTTATCCAAACTGTGAATGATAAAGAGGCAGAATTCTCACATTGTGACAGGCATGGGTTTTGATTCTCCTCTGTCAGCCAAGCTTCTCATATCAAGTATATCATTCTTTCATTGCTAAAACTGAGAAGAATTAAAAAATATGGATGATGCAAGTAGTTCATGAAAAGATGCTGGACAAGTTCCTGATTATATGTCACCATCTAAAAGAATTTCATAAAGGTATTAATAAATTTATATATGCATTGCATATTATATATGTGTGCTAGATATGCTTCACTGCAGTGCAGAAGCTTCCAGTAGGATGTTTTTGACTCTGTGTGCATTCCCATGTTTGTGAAAATGGGGTGAGAAGGGAGGGCTTAGGTCAGGTGACATGAAGAGTTAACCAATCTGTAGTAGCAGAGAGACTGTCACAGTGCATCTGGCTTAAGTGGCAAGGTTTTGTTAGCTGGGGCATTGCAGGGGTGGCTCCCTGAGGGAATGGACCAGGGCCCCTGTCAGTCACAGCCAGTGCCAGCCCACTTCATCTGACCCACCATAGGACACAGCTGAGCCCATCAGTGAGGCTGGTGGCATGGCTGCAAGAACATATTTAAGAAAGGGTAAAATCCCTGCACAGCAGCTGTGGGAGAGGAGTGAGAAAAATATGAGAGAAAGAACCCTGCAGATGCCAAGGTCAGAGAGGGAGAAGGAGGAGGTGCTCCAAGCACCAGAGCAGGGATTACCCCACAGCCTTTGGAGGAGGTAATCTCCACACTCCAGGCCAAGGAGGACCCCATGCTGTAGCAGGTGGATATGCCCTGAAAATGATGCATCCTATGGAGAGTGTGTGCTAGCATAGAGAGGAGCCCACAAAGAAACAGGTTTTCTGTCATGGTCTATGGCCCATGGGGAACCCACACTAGAGCAATACATGGACTGTCTCCATCAGGAACGACCTCACACTGCAGCAAGGGAAAAATATGAGAAGAAAAAAATAGCAGAGAGGAGGTTCCTCCTCTCACTGTGAGAGTCTGCATAGCACGTGGAAGAGCTAAGGAACAAAGGAGTGAATTTGAGCCCAGAAAAAAGTGGGGATTAGGGGAAGATTTTGAGTTTTTTATTTGCTTTTTACTATCCTACACTGTTTTTAGTTGGCAATAAATTAAATTAACCTTACCCAAGTTGAGCCTGTTTTGCCCATGACGGTAGTTACTAAGTGATCTTTCCATCTTTATCTCAACCCATAAGATTTTTTTTTAAATCTTATTTTCTCCCCTCCATCCTGTTGAGTATGGGAGAGGGATATAGTAACTGGATGGGTGTCTGACAGCAAGTCAAGGCCATGTCCAGTACACAGAGACAATCATGAGTTGATGACATAAGTTTTGGTCACATCCTCCTCCCCAGGAAACATTGTCATAATTTGGTTGTCGTCATCTCACTGTTCAGACCTGTGCATCTACAGACAGAGTGTAGCATACTTAGGAAATGCTGAAGGTTTCCAAAACGAGAGGAAGTTTCCCAGCACTGTGATCCCCTGAAAACAGGTTTCTAAACTGTGACCTCTGTCAAGGATGCTTGGATTGCTACTTAAGGACAACTCATTTTCTGTACCACTGTACAGAAAATAGGGTAGCTGCATAGTCATTATATCTGAATTAGTGGTTATATGCCAGTGGGAGGGAAGTCAAATCTTCCAAGTAAAACCAGCTGGGTGCAGTTTTGAAATGTGTTCTCAAACAGAAGTGCTGACATAAGGCAAATTTCACAAGTAGAACTAACTGTAGGGACTAACTCTCACTTATGGTGGATGAAATCTCCAAGCAAAAAATTTAAAGAAATAGATAGATATAAGTGGAGATAAAATTCAAGACAACGTATTGTCTTTTATTCTGTACCTCTTATCATTATTGTCCCTGAAGAGATGTGAGAAACCTTATATGTGCAAGGACTGATACACTTTCAGGAATCTTGACAGGAAGATATGTCTGCACTTTTCTAAATATAACCAAAGCTGGTATTCTTAGCTTTTTCCTTCTTATCACCTAATTTCCAGTTGTTTTTCTCCTACTGTCTACTCTGACTGCTGCAATCCTTACAGCTTCAGCACAAGAAGAGTCATACTTCCTTCTGCTTCATAAGAGTGGAAAAAAGCTTGTCAACAGCCCATAAAAACTAAATAAAATGAATCAAAATTTTAGACTAACATTTCCTCAGATTTTGTACTCATTTAAGTGTTTCGAAATGCAAAAGCTTTTGAGAATGAAAAAGTCTGACTGAAATATGTCTCACTTAGGTTTTCTGTTGGTTTGCAGTGAAAAGGTGTCCTTGTAGGATAATGAACACAATTCTTCTGATTCATGCTTCTGCAAGTATCCCCAGGTCTTTCTCTGTTGAGTTGCTTCTCTTCAGATTGATCCCAGTCTTCTTTGTTGCATGGAGTTATTATAAAAGGTACTTAGGTAACAATGCTCTGTCTGTTACTTTTTATTGTGAGGTTGATCAAATGCTGGCACAGCTTACCCAGAGATGTTTTGGAGTCTCCCCCTTGGAGATATTTAGAAACCATCTAGACATGTTCCTGTGCCAAGTGGCCCTGTTTGAGCAGGTGGTTCCATTCTGAGATTCTGTGAACTGCTGAGATTTGATCTGCTGGATAGGCACTATTTCTGTATCAGGGGTATGTGATTACTGAAAAAAATTGCAAGAAACATCATATTAGTGTGGCAAGATTATTCTTTGTTAAGAGAGGGTTCCTTGATCACCAGGCTCTGAGACATGTGCTTCTCTCTGTAGCTTTGACTCTATTAATGTGTATTTCATCTACACTTTGAGGACATTTTTCAAAATGAGTAAATTGATTTTTGTATAGAAGCAGCTTCACATTTACCAGTCCTTCAATGTGAATACTCTTTAGATCCCTGAAAATTCAAATATTAAATGAATTGAAAATCATGTGAAGAAAATCATCATGAGCTAGTCATACATTTTTCTCATTTTTGTTTCCATTTCAACCACAGTAACATCTCTTTCTTTCTGTGTCTGAACTGTAGTTTGGCTCTGTCAGAGAAACCCACTTCTCCATTGCCATTACAGGATCTGTTTTTACTGCTTGCTAATCGTGTTCTAACATAAACTGTGCATAACTAATCATAATTTTAGATAACTATCATTTACCTTTAACCAGGGGAGTCCTGAAACACCGGTTTTAATATTCCCGAGCTGTAATTTTGTTTTAATCTACAGCTGTTGAAGCAACACATCCTAGTTTTACAGTGGAAATGAAGTTTGATTTTGGATGTGTGCAGAAAAACTAAAAATCACTTTTTGGAGATGAGTAGAATGACCATTTCTGTTAATTCATGAAAACAAGAAAATTTGAGATAAACCACTAAAAAAACACAGGGGAGATTTATCCATGTGTTAAAAATCATTGTACCATAGCAAAAAGAGCATTTAATTTTCATTGTTTATAAGTTCCAGCCAGATTCCGAACCTATGAATTCACAGCTGTGGGAAACTGCGTTTTTGGGACCTCTAAGGTCACCAGGGGTTAGAAAGAGTGGCACTGCTATGATTTCACAGTGCTGACTAATTAGAAATCAATGACTAACTGAATAAAAGTCTCCCCCATCAGAACTCTGAGTCAGTGAGTGACTTTTGAAGGCAGAGATGACAACAGCTTTCCCAGGAGTCTTCCTGGCATTTACGGTAGGTATCTGGACCCTAAACCTGACAAATGCTTGTTAAGCTGTAATTTCTCCATAGGCTTACTCTGAGTACACTGGTCATGCATGATATCCTTTTCTGGAAAGCATCCTTCAGCAGGAAAAGAAAGTTCTTTTTACAGACAGAGTGGGATTTTACACTGAAGTCAGTGGGGAGGTTTGAAATAATGGAAAACAACAACGAAAAATATTTAAGTAGAGCTGTCTATCTTTTCCATTACACTTTAATTTGTTTAATTTAACCTTTGGTCACTCTGATGAGTCTTGCCAGGTCCCTGTATCCATCATACTGTCAGACAGGGGACAGTTAGGAGCATAATGATGTGCCTAGTGCCATCCCAAATCTCAGCATTTCCTGTCTTTACATTGTGTTAGTCACGTGCTTCATTATTTAGTATTGCACATCTAACTCTATGGACTGATAGTTACATTTGATTTAAAGGGAAGTAGAAATGGAAATACTGGGGGAAACCACAGGTATCTCAGCTTTTATTTGAATTACATCTAGTCCTTCCCCTCCTAAAGGTGACATCTCAATATGATGTAATGTCAGGATTCTCTGCTTACAAATGTTCAGAGAAACTAGGATTTGCTTTTGACAAAACTTGTTTTTCTTTCTTTCTAGAAATTTAGGATTCATTTCTGTAACAGATTTTTACTACATTGTTACAGTTCCTGCTAAAGTCTTATCGTGAGAACTTTATAGTTTAGGGTGTTAGAATAGAAAATTCAGTGCAATCCTACCTTCTGGTTACTTCATGTGTGCAGGTCATGAAATCTCAAGACTTCTGCTGGGCAGGCAGAGGGATGCTGAACATGTAGATGAAATTGATTATTTTCATCATTCATGATGTGGTCAGTATTTTGGTATCTGGAAATGTACTAAATACTAACAACATTCTACTATTGCGACCTTAACTACATTTTTAATAAGAAAGGTAAAAGTAGGGCTTTCAGTTAATTTCCTACTGCTACTTCCTATTTTGTTGTCAATATAATCTCTAAGCTCATAAAACTCTCCATATGAGTCATTAATTTTTGCATCTGATTTTTATTTGGCCAGGTCCACAAGATGTGAAGCACAGTGTCTTGTGTACCTGTCAGCATTTTTACTGAGGGTCTCAGAGTCTCAAAGACTGAGGCAGAGAGGGGGCTACAACAGTGTGTACACGCAGAGTTCATATATTGCAAACAACGTACAGGAATAGCTTAAGAGTCTATGTACCTATTACACTCAATGAGCAAATGAATTGGTTTACAAAATTTTGTCTTTGCCACACAGGAAATTGCTTCTTGTCTTCCGTGTTTGATTTATTTCTAATAAATAATTCATTTGAGCAATTAGTTTTGAATCTTTACTCTTTTGGTAAGAGAACATTGACTAAGTTACAAGGTGAACAATTTCTGTGGAGTGTAAGCTGAAATGAATAAGAGAAATACCAGCATAGTACAATATCTGAATAACTATGAGGGACTGGAAGGATCCCTGTCTCAAAACATTTCAGCTGTCTGTGTGGGGAAAAGGGGCAGGTTGGGCCTTGCCTTTGCTGTATCTCAGCCCTTCCATGGACACCAGACCCTGGGTCACTGGATACAATGCTCTACACCTCTGGAATTCCATTCTGGCCCTGGAATGGCCAGATGGCTGGAAGTCCTACCTAGGAAGTGTCCAGGAAAGCCAAAAGATATTTAACCCAGGACATGTAGTGAGCACATGGCTTAAACCTACCTCCTCTTGGAGTTTCTATCAGTTGAACACTTCTGGAACCAGGCTTGTTCTTTTCTATGTCTTTTCTCTCTTTCTCTCTTTCTCTTTCATCTTCTAATTCCCTCTTCTAGGAGTTTTGACTAACTTAAAATTGGACAGCCTTGGAGTCTACTAATTTGAATAGGCAAAGTTAATGCTTTGAGAAGTGTTTTGTGTTTTAAACTTTTGCCAAAGCTGTATGATTTTCTGAAGTTTCCAATAAAGTTTTTTGTAGTTTTGACCTCTTCAGAATATCCTGTCGCTCTTTCTCCCTTGCATCTCGCTCAGAGTACATGAACAACCCCAAGCCCTTTTAAGACTGTCATTGAGCGAGTTTTCTGGGGCCTTAAAAATGCACTCATGCATATCTGATGAGAAGCCCATGAGGATCAAATAATGAAGAGATAAGTGTCAGTCCTTGTGGGAGACTGGAAATGTCATCAGATTAGTTATGTGATTTTGCATATATAAGCTCAGCTCAAAATAGATGCATTTGAAATATCACTTGGACTCTTGAGAATTATTCTAATATTCTTCCAGCATGTGGTTTTTAACAATACATATAATTTTCACTGTTCATAGTAAGTTTTTGTATACTAACTAGGCAGATGTGCAAAAACTTTTTGAAGAGCCATCATCTGCATTTCCAAACAGATCATATCTCTTTATGTCTCCTTCATATGTGTCTCTTCAGAGTACCTGAGCATGAGAGTGAGGGAATTGGATGTGGCAGTTACAAGTGTTGCTTGGTTATTTGCTTTGTGGATAAATGATTGCAGGCACAGGCAGGCAGCACTGCTAACAGAATACAGACTACCCTCAATGCTATGATTTTGTGAAATCAATCTCAGACACTAAATGTTTAGGACCTTCATGATATCAAACTAAATGAAAACCAGCAAATCTGATTTCTCCATAGTCACTTCACCCATGTGGATCTCAGCCCTCCAAGTGCACACCTGCACTTAGGAGCTCTGTACAGAGGTCTACAGGCATCATCAGGCGTTTCCTTAGCAACATGTGTAGGCTATCCAAACTGCTTTTCCTGCACCAGGTTTCCTTGGCAGCAGGGATAATGCTTAGAAAGGAAAAGGGACAGACCAATTCTAATATATGAGTGAATTTCATCAATTTGCCTGTGCAGCCCAGGCTGCAAAAAGAAATGTTGTGCTTATTGAAATAGTGTTTTTTTTTTTTTTCTAATCATCTATATGGACCTGAGCTTTTCTCTGCTAAAACTGACAGAGAAGGTGCAGGGATAGCAGTGTGTGCCTGGCCCAGAAGAGTGTCACACTGCCACAGCTGTCTGTGCGCCACAGTGTGGTCCCAAGAGATTTGTATATCTGCAAACACAGCATCTTCCCCTGCAGCTCCAGTGGACACAGTGGACCTGGGGAAGCAGCTTGCACCAGCTGTGTACTGCCAGTGAGCTCAGGAGGAGTCCAGCAATTTATGAAGGTTAATGCTTGAATCAGTGAAGTTTCTCTGAGGAGCAGAGGCTGACCTTCACTACCAACATCACAAACCAATTAGTCAAAAAACAACCTGTGCTCACCACTGCTTGTAAGATTAGGGAGGAAACAGTACAGGGCTGCTGTTGCTGGTACTGGATATAAACTTATCCAAAGTCTAGGTTTCTGGGGTATATTCATCCATCACATAAATAAAAAGATATGTCCAGCTACTTGACAATGCAGATTAACCCCTGGATTGGCATATGGTACAGAGAATTAGGAACAAATTAACCAAGCCAACTATCCTAAAACATGTGGATATTTAGCCACAAGACTTCATCAGAATTGCAAACTGTTTCAGAGGTATTTGAACTTAATTAAAATCTAAAATACACACATTGCTTCATCTATCTGTCATATAATGAGATTTTATAACTTAATTCTCAAGTAAAATATAAAATAGAAAATGTATCCTTTGTATTATTTGTATATTTGTATTTGACTTAGGGCAGCAATATTGTCTGAAATGTCAAGTAAGGGACACCCTAGAAGAAAGAATAATGGAAGAAAGCTTGATGACTAAGGATACAAAAGAGTTTTCTGGAAACAGTTTCTTGCATTTGTACAGAAGCTCAATGGCTTAAAGGGAAGATTTTCATTTTTATAAATGAAAGAAAATGGATTAGATATATAATGTATATATTTCGACATATATATAAACACAAAATGCACAAAATATCATTTATATTTGAAACACAATATTAACTTAAAAATGAGGCAACATCAGAAAACTATGTAAACCAATTCATATATTGCAAAAGACAATGAGATCTTTCTTACTGTTTTTTTTTCAGAAATCACAAAAGTTTGGTAGGAGGTCTTACCAATGCTTTTTTAGTGAACTTGGATCTGCTCCAACTGAGTTCACTGGACGTGGATGAGAAAGTTATTTTCTTCAGAAGTACACAAAGACTTCTTTGATAGCCATTCTAGATTTTCCATTTGCCCCTTAATAATGAATTTCTGTCCCAGACTATTGCTACCCTCTTCCTAATCACTAAAGCTTGCTCAAACCTCCAGGAATACTTCCACTGTTTGAACAAGTGTCTAAACCATGCAGCTGGTGAGCTGCGTTGCTAACCAGAGATGACAGCACATATCTCCTACAGCCGAGCTCCTAGTTCAGTAAATCAGTACAGCTGCCTGAGCAAGACGGGCATCACAGTCCCAAAAAAATTCATGGTCTTCCTTAGATCCACTCAATAATTTGCTCTTCAAAGCAATTTCTTGTAAGTGCATGTACTGTCTCTTGAAATACACCTTTTTGTCTCCATTTTTTTAAACTGGTTGAACAATATTAATAATGGCTTCTGTATGCAGCTGTGGGGGTTGATGTATTTTGGACTCCTGTCAAAAGCCTGGCTTTGTCAGAGAGCCATATTCGGACACTTATTCAAAGCAAAGCTTTTAAAATCCTTTCCCAGTCTCTCACAAAAATGTACTAAGGTGAAAAACAAATGCATTTGCTTACTATATTAAATGTCTCCTTCTTAGATGTCTCCAGCATCAGTTATTTTAATGTTTTGTCTTTTTGAAAACTAATATGAAGGCAGCAAAAGGGAATTGTATAGCTATTTGTCTTCAGGGTTCTATGATCCCAAGACCATATTTTTATCTGCACCCTGATGTGTAAGGATTATTTAAATCACCAGGAGAACTAATGAGTAGCTCTTTGAATGTCCTGTCACTCAGCCTAAACTTTAAAATTGGAAGTTAGTGAAATAATTTCTGTAGCACATAAGAATAGTAAAGAGAAACTAAAGGGCAAGAATTCTTTTACTTCTAACTCCAATAGAGTTATAATCCTTGAAAACATCCCCTTAGTCCAGAACATTCTTGATTACCATGTAGAGTCAGCTATTTACCTCTTTTGGGCTATTTTACAGTATTGAAAAAACAATTTGTAGAGCCTTAGACTAATTTTGGAAGAGATATGTGATAATGCCTAAGACCACAGAGTGCAATTTTTAAATATATGTTAATGTTCCAAAATGTGAAAATGGCATTATGGAGATAAGTATGAATAAAGAATAAAATCCTTAGACACAGCCTATTGTTAAAATAGGCATTCAGACAGATGCACTCAGCAGTCAAAATCTAACCATATTTTGAATATAAAAATTTTATTGTAGTGCTGTACTTTGTCATTTGTTTGTTTTAATTCACAAGATTTTGGGTGAAACCAGGAGTACCACCACAAGGAACAGCTGGCAGACATGACCATTCACACTTCTTTGGAATCCAAATCCAGAACTGATTCTGATCACTGACCATTTCACCATTTCATCTTTCCTGGGTATTAAATTAATGATTGTGGTGTTTCATTTTCTACTAGCTGAAGCTTGTTGAACAGGCTTCCTTTCCTATTGTAGTAAGGTTTTCCCAAGAAATCTCAAATTTTAATGATGACTGTGTTGAAATTTTCTACTCCCTCTACTAAAATGTTACATGCTGGTTAGCAGCTTTGCAATGCGGTTTTATTCCAGACAGTAACAGTAAAATAAACAGAGATTTACTGAAGAACTGAGGTAATAATCTATGGCACTTCAATTTAGGATTGATCACTATTCATGTAGTCCTACTCAAATGCTCTGCTTGGGAATTTTGGCCAGTACACTGCTACACAAACAGAATCACAATACTGCACTGAGTACTGTGCTTCTGAACAGTCTTCTTGAGGTTTTCGTCTGTGAAGAACACCCCGTTTGCAGGACAGGTTTTTAGAGACAAGGGTTTCACTCTGAACTTATCACTGAAAGCAATATACAAGGCATCAGGAAACTTAGTGCATATTTTCTCTTTCTATATCTGTCTGCTGCAGAAGTAGAAAATCTATTCAATTTACTATGGGTCAGGCATCTCTGAATACCTTTGCTACACACAGACACTCAGGGGTTTTTTATCTATTTATCTGTTCTTATCATTGACTATCCTGCAATTCTCAATACCAAATACAGGCCCCATACATATAAATAAGGCACATGCTGTGGCACACGTAAAAGCCTCCTGAGGTGCTTCATCAAATTCAAGCTGGGCAGACACATTCTTAATCAGGCAGAGAACAGCCATTGGCCTCTGCCCTTTTCTGCAGATCAGGATGAGTCTCCCTGGCAGCAACCAGCCGCTCTCAAAATTGCTGTTTCCCTTTTCTATCAGCTCAATTGCTTGGTCTTCACTATTATGGTAATAGGGGTTTTTTAAACAGGTCCCTTTCTGCCTGGGCACTGTCCAGCCACACCATCCCCAGCCTATAACGCTGCAGCGGGTTATTATGGCCAAAATGTAGGACTGGGCACTTGGATGTATTAAGCTTCACCTTATTTGATTTTGCCCATCCATCCAGCCATTCCAGTTCTCTCTGCAGAGCCTTCCTGCCTTCCAACATGCTTAGTGTCATCAAATTTACTAATGAAAACACAGAAGTTTTTACTTGTCTTCTGTATTTTATGACAGATGAATATATGCTTCTTCCTTAAATAGATGCTGCTGCTGAAGGTTATCAGTGAGATAGCAAAGGTAGCTTTAAGCAAGCTAGCCAGGGTGGGTCATAACACAGGTGTTTGGGCACTGGAACTACTCAGGGAAGTAGACACCTCACCAAGCTTGATAGAGTTCAAAACATTTTTAGAGACTGGTCTTAGGCTCATGGTGTTATTTTTGGGGCTGTCCTGTGCAGTGCCAGGAGTCGGACTTCGATGATCCTTGTGGGTGTCTTCCAATTCAGAATATTCAATAATTCTATTTCGAGTGTGTCAAAGTCTCAGAAACATTAAACAAAAGATTGTAACCATTTATAGGCATAATGGGAATAAAAACCAGCCTTTATTGCCTGAACCACACCTAACAACAACAGTTCCAGCTGTCTTAAAATATCTTACTGCTAGCTCACAGTCTGGCAGATTTGTGGGACTCGAGGAGTCTGTAGAAAAGTCATCATAATGGAGGTGGGAAGGGATAGCAAGCATCTTAGTGGATGCACGGTATGTTGCTGTTGGATTGCTATTTGTTTTCAAGCAAGCAGATGACTGACAGGAAAAATATGAACTTACCCCTCTGCTCATTTCTGGTAGCTCTGTTGCTGCATGTTAGCTTACTTCAGGTTGTCTCCAGAGAGGCTACTGCCATCTTTAGTGTGTACCTGTGGTGAAGTACTGGGTTCTGCTGCATGAGGTGGGCAGAACAAAGAGCGTGCCTGTGAGAGGCTGTAGCTCTGTCCCTTGGCTGATAATGCTGGTGTGGGTCTGGCAGCAGAGGAGGGCTCTACAGGAACAGCCCTCAGCAGTAGCCTCTGCTGTGGCCAGAGCAATGCCGTATCATCTAAAAGCAACAAAAACCTGATGGGTATTCCATGGCCCAGCTCCAGAATGGGGATCTTTCTGGGGCAATAAAGAAGGGATGCTTTAGTAAGACTGAAATTCATTTCTGTGTCTACTGTCTTATTCAAAAGGATTCATTGGTATACGGATATCTGCTTTGCAGGGCTCACAAATGTGTAAATACAGAGAGAGAAGGTGAAGCACAGAATGAGCTGAAGGATCTTCTGGAAGCTTTGTACTAATTTATATACAGGCCCTGCAGAGACCCACAAGAAAGAATATGTAACAAAGAAGTTTAATATCTCTTGTGATGACTGAATCAAAACCTAGATAAAAAAGGCAGAAAACTTGTCTTCAGTACTCAAAGTCTTTCTAGGTGGTGCAGAAGAATGACAGGAGAGTGACAGGAGAGCAACAAAGACTTCAGGAGGAGAAGTAGAGAATATTTGTATTTTAAATATTTGTTCTAATTATAGCATGAAATAAGGAATGTGGGAGGCATTCACAGCTCCTGCTAGAAGCAGGTGGGCAGAGAAGGAGGATTTTTTCATTTTTATGTCTGTGAAATGGTGACTTAAAACAGGAACTGGGGTGGGCAAGCACTGCTGGAGAATCAAGAAAAGAGCAGTTTACTGAAGGGCAGCTTTAAAATATGATCACCATCTTCAAGATATGCTGGAGTAGGGAACTCATCAAAAGAGAACAAATTACTTAACTCAAACTTCCTGTTTTACGTTAAATGCAAAATTCATTTTAAGTTTAAGTAACTGGTCAGTGAAGCTTCCTCACACTGCTGAGCACTCCCTATTAATTTTACTAATTGTGTACACTCACAATTATTATGTGATAGAATGGGCATTATAGAGAAGGAGTCTTTTGCTAAAGTTTCTTGAGAATTAACATAGAATTTATCTTACAGAAACTGATTCATTTGAGCTAATTGTATGCCCAGGGGCCACCGAGAAAATGCTAACTGATAACATTTCCAAAATATCTTCCTGAAAAATGTTGCTGCTTTTTTATGGGCTTAGTTTTCTTATTGAGGAGTGTTTGTTCCTTCCAGATTCTCCATCTATTGATTTTGATAAGAAGCCTCATGCAGTAACAGCATACTTGGATATAATAATATAGAACTCTGTGGTATGAGAATTTTCAAAAGAGAAGGTTTCTCACAGAAACCTTGAGGAAAAGGGGTTTGTTTAGTTAAATAAGGATCTCTCTCACCATGAGCCTTTCACTGCATTGTGTTGGTAAGTGGTGACTTGTGAGTACATATGGAAGAAAGGATAGAAGTATGTGAGGCAGAGCTTTGAAGGAAGAATTGGGGAAAATAGCCAGTGCAAATGCTGGTTACAGTTGTTATGATTCTCTCTGTAGTGCTCTTAATCAACTTTCTTCATAAAGATGTTCTCAGATTTATAGGCTTGGGTCTTCCATCAAAGTCAGGATGTGGAATAACCAAAGAAACCTAGAGTGTGGGAAAAGAAAGTACTAGGAAATTCTTCGCTTGTTTCAAAAAAATCGTGAAGAATTAATCAGTCTTTGTATCGTACTTGTCTTTCCTGTGACATCAGGGAAGACAGGTACAATACAAAGACTCATTAATTCTGGTATATTGGATTTCTGTGTAGCTAATTAGCTGATATTGACTCAGATTAACATATTTTTATGTAATTTCTCCTGAAGTGTGACCAGGCTTAAAATTGAAATGTTTTTGCATTCCACCTTAGATATCTAGGAATCTTTTTTTTCTGGTATAAGAAGAAAAGCAGTGCATTAAATTCCTCATAGAAAATATTAATGGATGGAATCTGCCCAAAGAAATACACATTACATCCCAGCAGAATGTTTCTCTTCAGAGAACTGTCAGTATTTTTGTAACATATCATCAGTACTTTTTTCTAAATGTTTAGATTTGATAGGCCCCATGACAAAATATTGATTTGCCTCTGCTGAAGCACATATTCATTATGAATGATGATGAAATCCTAGGAAAATGCCTCATCTAATTTGTTTAATCAGCAGGCTTGATACAGTGCAGTTTACAGATACTGAGCTTGTTCATTCGCATACATTTTTTGTTTCCTTTTGTTCTGGTTCTATACACTAAAAAAGAGAGAAGTTTTATTCACCTTGATGGTTTCTGTCTAACTTTTCTTTTTTTATGCTTTAGCAGATCTATTAAGACACTGTGCTGTATGAGGAAATTTTTAGAGATGCTGAAAAATTTCTCTAGCCAGAATTCTTGGTAGCACTTAGATCTATCAGAGCTCAGCATGTGGTATATACTTGTTGCCTTAGACAGTCTGGGTCTCAGCCCTTTTTGTGATAAAATTTTCCAGTGCTGTAGCAAATAGTAACAATCACTCACAAAAAAATGGATGGTGGCATAACAGAGAGAAAAGTAAACTAGTCAGTAGGCAGTCATTGGTCCTAGCTATAATGGTAGCTACTTTTATGTGCTTTCATGCATATTTAATATAGCCAGTTGTGTGTGCCTGCTTTTCATCTATTTTTACAAAGGCGTAAATTAAAGTATTGTGGAGACAAGTATTTCCAGACCACTTTCACTCCTATGTTTTGAAGTATTAGCACAATGCTTATATATTTCAGAGAAATTTCAGTTTCTCCTCCAGACAGTATATCTCAGAAGAAAAAATTCCAGCAGTTGCAAATTTGGAATATCCGTCTGGAAGTTGCACATATATTTCTGTCAGGTGTACAAACAAAGGAATGTTCAGCTTGGCAAATTCTGTGAAATTAAATTTATCTTCCTTGAATGCTCAAGAAGTAGCTCATAATTTTGTGAAACTGTGATGTTGAAAAGCTTTTCATATATGGAGTTAATCAAAGGAACCTAGCTATGAAGTTACAGAAGCCAATATTCTACAAATATTTCTTACAAAATTTGCAATTATATCCTGTTTATGCCATGATTTCAGTTTGCCGTGAATATGAAAACTAAGTCAAAATGGTTCAGAAAACAAACTGTATGTAATTTTTGGATGTACACAGTTGAAATATTCTATGTGCGTACCTGTAATGTGTTTATGTAAAGCCCATATTGTCTCTTTGACCTTTCCTCTCAGTGTTTGAATATCCCCAGCAACCCTTTTTCTCATCATCATCATCATCATTTAAATTAATGACAATTTAAAAATATGTTTTGATCTAACTTTGATTGGATGTCTCCAGTTGACTGGAAATTAACAAATGTAACGCCCACCTACAAAAAGGGTCAGAAGGATGACTGGGGGAAATACAGGCCTGTCAGCCTGACCTCAGTACCAGGGAAAGGTCATGGAGCACATCATCCTAAGTGCCACCACATGGAATGTGCAGGACAATCAGGGGATCAGGCCCAGTTAGCTCAGGAGTGAAAGGCAAGTCTTGCATGACCAACCTGATCTCCTTCTATGACAGGACGACCCACTTAGAGGTTGAAGGACAGGCAGTGGATGCTGTGTACCTAGACATCAGTAGAGGTTTTGACAAGGTCTCACACAGTATTCTCTTGGAGAAGATGGTTGCTTGTGGCTTGGACAGTTGCACTCTTCACTGTGTAAAACCAATCTGGAAGGCCAGACCCAAGGGGTGGTGGTGAGTGGAGTTATATCCAGTTGGCAGCTGGTGACCCCAGAGCTCAGAACTGGGGCCCATTCAGTTTAACAACTTTATTGGTGATTTGAATGAGGGGATGGAATTCACCCTCAGTCATTTTGTAAAGGACACCAAGTTGGTTGGGAGAGTTGATCTGCTGGAAGGCAGGCTCTACTAAAAGATCTTGACAGACTACATCACTGTAGTAGCCACTACAATGGGCTGAGGCCAACTGTAGGAGATTCAGCGAGGCCAAGTACCAGGTCCTGCACTTGGGTCACAACAACCCCAGGCAGGGCTACAGGCTTGGGGAAGAAATGGGCTGAGGCCAACTGTAGGAGATTCAGCGAGGCCAAGTACCAGGTCCTGCACTTGGGTCACAACAACCCCAGGCAGGGCTACAGGCTTGGGGAAGAAGGGCTGGAAAGCTGCCCAGTGGAAAAGGACCTGGGGATGCTCTTCAACAGCAGCTGAACATGAGCCAGTGTGTGCCCAGGTGGCCAAGAAGGCATACTGGCCTGTATCAGCAACAGTGTGGCCAGAGGACCAGGGCAGGGATTGTGCCCCATACTCTGCACTGGTGAGGTCACACCTCGAATCCTGTGTCCAGTTTTGTGCCCCTCACTACAAGAAGGACACTGAGGTGCTGGAGCGTGTCCAGAGGAGGGCAACAGAGCTGGTGAAGGGTCTGTAGCACAAGCCCTGTAAGGGGTGGCTAATGAACTGGGAATGTTTAGCCTGGAGAAAAGAAGGCTCAGGAGGAACCTTATTGTTCTCTACCTGAAAGGAAGTAAATATCAATGTATTAACAAGGTTAGATTAGCAGTAAAAAACAAGTGAAATAACTTCCAAATATTGCCATTTCTTTGTTCTTTCTGAATTCCTGATTTCGTACGGATTTCTCATACCCTCTAATGTAGTATTCAAGCATTGAGAGCTGCTGACCTGAAAACCTGCATTAAAGTGGTTTAAGCATCGGACTGTTATGCATATCCTTTAATGTTGCTGTCATAAAACCTGAAATCTTAAAGTTAGGACGAGTTCCACAGACTTCCTGTGATTTTTTTTCATGAAATCTAATGAGTATAGCTCAACAGTAACATAATATTCTCTACTGCATGGTGTCTATCTACATTTAACAACTAGAGTTGGGCTACTTGATCAACAGCCCACTACTACACCAAGTTACTCAGAACTCTCTGCAAATTGTTTCTTTTGAGTCCATACAAACAGGATCTGGGATTTGTGGGATGGTGCATAACCTATACCAAATTTCAGAGAGATAATGTAAAAGCTTATTCTTTCTCTGCAGATTGTATGAGCTATAACATCTCTTTGCCCTGTGCAGACTCATAGTACTTTAAAGTTAGTTTGAAACTCCTGCAGAGAGCTTACCTAAGTATAAATAGGATGGAGCAAAATCTCTCTGAGGGAGCAATTTCAGTATGATAGTAGAGGTAATCATTCTGATCCTATTAACATCTAACAGGATTGTTTATAAAACCATTCCCCTATCTACCACTTACTTTAAAAGTGCCTAGAGGGCTGCCCTTAAATATTGTGAAATTTAATCCTACTCCCAGAAAAAAAGAAGCAGGATCTTAGGCACCGTTTGTAAGCAGAACTGAGTGTAGCTCATGGAGGTGAAGTAACTGCAGGCAAAATACTTTGCTGCATTTTAAAAATAAATCTAAATGTATAAATCCTTAATATTCTTATCACCTGAAATCACATGGTGAACTTTGTACCTGATAAGGAGAACCAGCCAGTGGGGTTTCATCAGGACTAAACTTAGAGATTGATTTTTTTTTAGGATTAGTAAATACATTTTTTTACCATGTCTATGTATTAAGTGTAGAATATATCCACCAAGCTAGGGTGTCACAGTTAAATGCCCTTGACAGCATTCATTTCAGACCTTACTGAACAGTGCCCTCATATTACTCTTCTTCTATTTCTGCTAATTTTTTGTTTGTTTGGATTTTTTGAATTCTTTGCACATTTACACGCAGTACCTCAAGTTAAAATTTCAGCCAATAGATGTTTAGACAGCTTTGAAACACAGTAAAATGAGACTCGTTTTCCTCTTTCTGTTGCATACTACACCAGTATATTATATTTAATCTTTCAAGATAATTATTTTGAACAGAAGATTTTTGGATGCTTTTTTTATCTGGTGTGGTGGGTTGACTGTGGCTGGATGGCAGGTGCGCACCAAATTCACTGAATCACTTCTCGTCTGCACAGAAGAGAGAAATTATAAGAGAAGGCTCAAGGGTCAAGATAAGGGCAAGAAGAGATCACTCACAGACTACTGTCATGGGAAAAACAAAACAGACTTTGGAAAATAAGTTTCATTTTTTGCCAATCAGATCAGAGTAGGGTAATAAGAAATAACATTAAATCTTAAAAAAAACCCCACCCCACCACCCATCTCTTCTTTCTGGGCTCAACCTTTGTTCCTGAATTCTCCATCTCCTCCCTGTCAGTTTCTCAAGAGAACAGAGAATAGGGACTGCAGTCAGTTCTTCACTTACTGTCTTTGCAGCTCCTTTGCAGCTTTTGCAGCTCCTTCCTCCTCAGGAAAAGACTCCCCAGACTCTTCCCCTGCTCTAGGGTCTAGTTCTTTCCATGGGAAACATCCCCCATGAACTCCTCCAATATGACCCCTTGCCATGGGCTGCAGTTTGTTGTGAACTGCTCCAGCTTGGACTCCCCATGGAGTCACAAGTCCTGCCAGCAAACCTGCTCCAGAGTGAGCGTCCTATGGGGTCACAGCTTCCTTCAGGCATCCACATGCTCCAGTGTGGGGCCCCCACAGTAGACTGCAGGTAGATACCTGCTCTACCATGGACCTCCAAGGCGGCAACCATGTCTTCATTGCTTCTGACCACAGCTACCCTCCTAATCATACAACATTTTGCCAAAGTCCACAGCGTTTCTGACGTTCATTCTGTGGCAGTTACATAAGGTTTTGTCATTCTTTACTCCCTACTGTTAGAAAGCATCAGCAGCTGCTAGGCATGTTCAAAGGTGATATAATATAATTTTTTCTTTCAATAAGCTCAAGGATTGTGCAAGCTTCTTGGTTTGTATAGGAGGGACTTTTTTCCTACTAGTCTCTCAAGGCTTTATGACATGAGGAAAGATTCTGTAATCCTCACACTAAATTTTGGTCATTTATATGCAACTACTCTTGTGAGTAGTCCCAAATAGTTCAATAGATGTATGTTTGAGTAAATGGCATAAGGATTAAATAATCTGGATGAAAATATCTTTTCTCACATACATATGTTTGAAAGTTGTTTAATAATAATATTGTATTTTCTGAAAATTTTATATTCTACTTTTATTCTCTGTTTGAAAATTCAACTCTAAAAATTTACAAAGTATTTTTCAATTCACTCTGAGATTAGCAGGTTGGCTTTTAAATCATGACCTAAATATTTCCTCCATATCTCAAGATCAAGTCCCCACTGACTGTTCTGTAATGGGAGCTGCTTAAGCACGAGAGCAACTTTTTCCTCCAGCCTCAGCTAGAGGTTTGAGTTCAGGCCTACTCAGCACTGCTCAGAATTGAGACCACACATAAGTTAATTTGCTAATTCTTTTGGTTCGGTGGCAAACACCTTCTTCAAGACATTTTAAAAATAAGGTGATGAAAACAACAAAATCTGTTGCTCACAAATTTAGATCACTTGGAGTGTTCACAAGTACCCAGAATCCCGTTCAAAGCCTCACTTTTTCCTTACTAATACACATAGTCCTTAAGAAATACTGACATCTGCTGTCAATATGGGACTGGAATCAGCCTGGTAGGAGGTTCTGTCTAGCTTACTACATTCTGCACCTCAGATGACCCCAAGTTTCTATGTGCTTCAGAGTATATAATTTCTCCTGAAACAAAACATGCCAGCTGTTAGTGGAAATGAGTGTAACTCGGGGAGTAATTTGAAAATAATTTGGAACAGTTTCCTTTGTTGTCATTGACCTAGGACTACCTGAGAACTGGTAATGATCAGACAGAGTTTTGTGTTGATTTCTAGTTAATGGCTATTATAAGGAGCCATTTGGATTTTGCAGTCTTTTTTTAGAGTAAAGTAAGTGTTCACCGAATCACATCAATAACAGGAATTTATTATGAATAAACAAGAAGAGAATCAATGTGCAGATTTTTCTAGGTTTTTATAAGTTAAAATAAATGAATGGATGAATAGATAAATATAAAAGAAATAAAGACAGTAAGTAAAATGAAAGTTCAGGATATTGACATGCTCTGCTTTGAAAGCCTCTATTTCTGCTGATCAAAGATATATACTTTAAATTACTTACAAATAAGTAAGAATCTTCTTGTGTATTGTCACCATTCTTATTTGCTCACTAAGCTTTGGGCAGTCTGGTTAAACATCTAGCCAAAGGTCATCTGGAATTTCCTGACAGCGGAGTAAGATAGACTGCTTCAACAAGATGTCCAAGATGAGAATCTTTTGCTGGATATGCCCAGGGTTTTCTAATTTTCTCTCTGCTGTAATGCCTATAACTAGGTGAAATAAGTTTTAAATGAAAACAGTCATTAAGACTTGTCAGTCTGAACATGTAACACTATCCAGAGGTTGGAATGGGCTCACTCTTTAGGTCTTGGTGGCTGAGTGTGTCATAAAGTGGTTGCTTTCCATTAAGACATTATGCATTGCTTTTTCTAAGAAATAGTAATGAAAAGGCTTCTTTTTCTAAATGACAAATATTTCCAAGTCATTTTTCAATTGTTCACTTACTTCTTATCACATGCCTTGGCATGTGTCCTAAGTGAAATATATTTCATCATAGAAGACAATAATGTAAGAGCAAATTTGGGGTGTATAGGCAGTAGGAAGGCCAGTAATTCTTCTTATATTATAAATACCTGAAATAACTTTGCTAAGGTTATAGAAAGACAACACTGTTTTCAAATATATATGCAATAGTTGTTTAGGTTTTTTAAGGATCATGAAATTATGAACATCTGTTTGCTTTGCCTTCAATTTTCCTACTATTTAAAGTATTCTATATCTTATAAAATTTTCATGGCTTTCAGTTATAGGAGGTTCAGGTTCTTTCCACATTAAAAAAATGGCAAGAATAATGCAAGCTTTGAAGGTACAGAAGAAAAATATGCAATCATTGAGCTTTATTAATGCCTCATTTCATTCTTCAATCAGTAATTACAATAAATCTTCTTTTAAATGTTATTATTTTTCTTGAAATAAGGACTAACTATATTAAAAAGTAAATTAATAAATCAGAGGTGTTTGAAGCATTTTTAACATGTAGAGCGAAGTGAAAAAAAAAGTCACACATTCATTTTTAGTTTAAAAAGCCAGCTTGTGATCTGCCTTATTATTCTTGAAATATCACAAAATAGTCCTCCTCAAATGAAATCTAGATTGGTGATGGCAATGAAAAATATCTCTCTGATATTCTGTGTCTCCTATTCTCTGCTTATTACATGCC
The DNA here is from genome assembly GCA_013400315.1 of Bombycilla garrulus. NCBI lineage: Eukaryota > Metazoa > Chordata > Aves > Passeriformes > Bombycillidae > Bombycilla > Bombycilla garrulus. Next base: position 511,890 of record VXBU01009944.1, on the reverse strand, counting down.
TCCATATGCAAAGTTCAGCTCTGTCCCATTAGGTTCCACCTGAAGACAAAGGTGCCCACGTGTGCTTGAGCTCAGGAGGTCAAACACATCCTGGGCTGCATTCAACGCAGTGTGGGCAGCAGGTCAAGGGAAGGGATTCTGCCCCTCTGCTCTGCACTGGTGATGCCACACCTGCAGTATGCATACACATATGGGTTTCCCGGTACATGAAAGACGTGGGAAAGGCCTGTTGGAGTGTGCCCAGGGGAGGGAAACAAAAGTGTTCAGAAGGCTGTAACACCTTCTCTGTGAGGAAAAGTTGGGAGAGTTGGGGCTGTTGAAGAAGTGAAGGCTCCAGGCATATCATATTGCAGCCTTCCAGTACCCGAAGGGGGCCTGTAAGAAAGGTTGGAACAAACTTTTTAGCAGACCTGCAATTGACAGAACAAAGGGAAATGGTTTGAAAGCGGAAGAGGTCAGGTTTAGATTTAACACAATGGAGAAATTTTTACAGTGAGGATAGTGCAACACAGAAACAGGTTGCCATCTGAAACAGATGCCCCATGCTTGAAAGTGTTAAAAGTGTTAAAAGTAATGTTGGATGGGGCTTTGGTGCAACCTGGTCTAGTGAAAGATGTCTGTATCCCTCCATGGCAGGGGGTTAGGCTAGGTGATCCTTAAAGGTCCCTTACAACCCAAATAATTTCATGGTTTTGTTGGTATCTTAATGTGAAAATGAAGGAAAAATAGACTGGGGAGATAATTTTGTCACCTTGAAAAGAGCCACAATGATGTTACCTGGAGTGGTAGGCAGAATTCTTCACAGCTGTAGAATGTTTGGCAATGCCTTGGTGAAGAAAGGGGTTTAATGCTCCATAAGAGACTTGTTTCATTGTCTCAGAAAGATGTTTTCCATCAGATATTTCTCCATTCCTTGTGAAGCCTTTATCTTCAGTGATGCAGACAGCTAGATTAATTCTATAACACATATTTATTTTCTCAATTATGCATCTCAGACGCTGAACACTGAGATAAAGAAATGGCCAACAGTGTCAAAGACAAGTACTGAAAATGGAAGAACCACTCCCCTCTTTGTAGGCTGAGGAAAAATATGATAGAAGTGAGGAAAAGGATCATACATATGTGGGAGTACAGTAACAGTCACATATGGCTGAAAGGAGTGGACTGACAAGAAAGTGAAGAAACAGAATTATGCTAAGAGCACTGCAGGGAAACAAAAATATTAGTATTAGAGTGTAGAGGAGGCAAATCATTGAGCATTTGTGGAAGAACAGGAAGAAGAAGATTGATGTTTATACGGAAAAGCTGAGCATAAAAGAGGAAAATACAGGTTGCAAATGGGTGGCTGTCATAGTTAGGTAATCCACAGGTCTTTGAGGTTGCACCTCTAGTAGTAAATTAAACAGTGCCTAGAAACTTTCCTGAGTACTAGCAATACTGCTATATACATTAGAATTATTTAAATGATCCTTGAAATTGTTTTAATGCATTTCCTAACCCAGCAGCTTACCATACATCAAGCGCCAGTCCCAGTCAGCTGTCTTCATGCACACACCCTGTTTTGGAGATAAAAGTATTTAATCGAGTTTGTATGAAGTGCTTTGTTCCAGATTGTGGTCCTGAGCACATTTATTTTACCACTTTAGATGTAACCAATTCATCTTGTTCTGAAGAGTTAGCAGTGGTTAAAAGTCATTGTTTTTCTTCCAAAAACCTGAAAATTTTAGATTTAGCCACAGGTAGACACACAGGAAAGGGTCCAGGAGACAAGTTCTCCGAGAAAAACCCAAATAGTCACGGCACATACACAGCAATCTGCTTTGCCAAATGGCATAAAAATTTGCAGTTTTCCAAATGTCAGAGGGAAATGATGCAACTGCTCTGGTGTAAAGGCTGTGCTACTGCTTAGGCAGTTGGACTAGATGATTGCTATACGTCCCTTCCAAGTGAACCATTCTAATGTAATGGACACTGAAGAGGCAGCCCTACAGTCATGCAAAGGTTTTCTTCCACCCTAAGCAAATAAAACGTGGTTCTTTTCACTCCTTATTATTCCAGAACTTAATTTCTTTCAAACCCTTCAATTTTATCACTGTGGGTAGTCTCACATGCTGCGTGTACACTTACAAGGACCCTAGGAACAGGGGAATGTACATGAAACCACGTTTTGCTTTATTCTTTTCTACATAACGTCACCTGCAGTTTTCAGCAGCTCTTTCATGTAGGCATAAAAGAAGGCTGAGTCAAAGAATTAAATGCATTTTATTCTTCACAGCATGTAAAACATGTGGTTAGAAAGAAAAGGGCCTATTTGAGGTCACAGATTGCAGAGGAAAATAGCATTTACTCTCGACCCACAAAAGGTCTTGATTTTGATGGACTTAATTTGAACCCCTAAGGTTCTGGGGGAGAAGGAGAGTTCAGTTTCCTTTGTTTTGTTTTGGGGATTTTTAAAGAGCTAGTTCCCACTGAGCAATTCTGAATATTACAGAGAAAAAGTCAAAAAGCCTTTTTAAAAGGCTCTATTTGTTCCATAATGAAAATATTTGAGCATTCAAAGCTCAATTAGCTCTACACTTTAAAAGTATTTTCTGAAAGGACTCTTTACAAGAGCTAAAGAAGTACACTTTTCCTCCTTTCACACCAGGATTATCCTATTCAGTTCAAGGAATTTACAGACTAGGTATGTAGAAAAATATATGAGAGGAAAATTTTAATTCAGCTGTTTACCCTAGATTGCAAAATCCTGAGTTGCACAGACTCATAGATCTCCCTATTTCTCTAAGACAGGGTAAGTAGGCATATCCTTAAGATGGTGAGATAGTACTCAAAAAAAAGTTAGGCAAGGATCCCCTAAAAACATTTAGATTGCAAAAGACCTAGGTCATCAAAGGCAATTGTTAACCTAGCACTGTCAAGTCCACCACTGAATTGTGTCCCTCAGTGCCATATCTACACATCTTTTAAATACCTCTGGGGATGGTGAATCTACCACTTCCCTAGGGAGCCTTTTCCAATGCTTGATGACCCTCTCCATGAAGAATCTTTTCCTGATGAAGTCTAAACCATCCCTGTTGAGACTTGAGGCAGTTTCTGCATGTTGTATTACTTAATACTTGGAAGAAGAGAGAAACACCCACTTTGCTACAGCCTCCTTTCAACCAGCTGTAGAAAGCAATAAGGACTCCTCTGCAATTCCTTTTCTCCAGACTAGACACTCCCAGCTCACTCAGCCACTCCTCATACGATTTATGCTCAAGACCCTCTCAAGACCAGCTCTGTTGTCCTACTCTGGACACGCTCCAGCACCTCAATGTCCTTCTTGTAGTGAGGGGCCCAGCACTGAATGCAAGATTCAAGGTGTGACTTCATCAGTGCTGAGTACAGGGATACAGTCACTGCCCTGGTCCTCCTGGCCACACTGTTGCTGATGCAGGCAATTGGCTGTCTTGGCCACCTGGGCACACTGCTGGCTCATGTTCAGCTGCTTTTGACCCACAGCTCCTTTTCTGCTGGGCAGCTTCCCAGTGCTTCTTTCCCCAGCCTGTAGCACAATCTGGGGTTGTTTATGGCCAATATACTTGTTACCCTGTATGCGCAGAATTGAATGCATCAACTCAGAACATTTTACACTGTGAATGTTGGACAAGGCTGATGCAGAGCAAGTGAACAAAAACCAATTTCGCTTACAGAACTCAAGATTTTTCAGTCACCTTCTCCCTTAGGATCATATTTCCCATCTTTAAGCAACATAGGCTCTTGGGACACAAATTTATCAGTTAAATTAACTTCTTTAAGCAATATAATGATCAGTAAATGGTGGAAATTTGCAAATAATATTATATTATGCACTGGAGCATAGCCTACCCTCAGGATCTCACTTCATTTTAATACACACAATCACCCTGCACTAACAGCACCACATTGCCTTCCACAGTTTTGTTAGTTTATTCCTCTAATCACTGAAATCTCTCTGCAAGCTCAATGGTTACTTTACAAACTGGGATTACATGGTCAGACTGTGCATCTTTCCTCTTCACTTCTCAAGATGTCCCTAACCAGCCTTGGACCTCGAGTCTGCTGGATTCAGGTGTGTACCCCAAAAGGTGAGACATATTTCAAGGCAAAAATTTCTATTTAATCTGTGAGACTCATGCTAAACTCTTACTGAAATGCCTTTTACTGTTTATTTACTACATCCCTAAAACATATTAAATTTTGTAATGAAAAAGATGAAGTAAGTTTCTTGAAAACATAAAATTAGAAAAGAAGCAAAAAGAAAATCAACCTAGGAGATTGAATTGTTGTATTTTTTTTAGTATGCTATTGGAAGTTTTCTCTGCAAAATAAAGTCCATTTATCTGAATCTGAAGAATAGAAATTTTAGGTAGATTTGTCTCATTTTGAACTAATGCACTAATGGAAATCATATTCAGTTGTTCATGCCTTCTAGTTCCTGGAACAGCTAAGGACATATTGTAATCAAAGATTTCATGCCACATACCTCTCAACAGGTGTCAGCGGGGCAGTTTACAAAGTAAGGAAAGTATACACAGGGCAAGGGCTTTTATGCCATGACTAAATTAATTTTTAGACAAAGTGTTTTAAAAGCATGAGGGCAGCTGAGTGCTGAGTAAATTTGCATTTGAAAATGTACCCATTTATTCTCTTCCTTCAGCTCTTCAGATACAATGAGTCAGGCCAAATGCTGACGTAAATGAAATCCAGGCTACTCAATTCAGATCATCCCACCGGTGAAGGCTGGGCTAAGCCAACAGTGCCGGGAAGTTAATTAGAAGCTGGATCCTGCAAATACTTAGTCATAATTTCTCCAGGAAAATCATAGATTGGAGGACTCAAAATAGCATGGACAGATGCTGTCTTCTGGATCAAGCAGTGTGATTTTGGCCTATTTCAACTGCTCCTTATTTATCACCTTTTGGAGATTTCCTGTTCTGTAGTTTTTCTGATCTCAAGGGCTGCATGGAAGTGGTTTGTAATGTGCACCAGGCATGGTCAAAACAGGAAAGGGAATATTGAAATGGCACTGAAGCCAAGGGTTTGTTTTCCTTCCCTAGGTCTGTCAGGTAACTTCACACATTTTTCAAAATGCATGTATATATATTTATATATAGTGAATGGCTTTCAATTTTCAATTTCAAAAGGAAACAAAATGATGAGGGCACTCCTGGGGTAGCTTGGCATCATGACCTCAAAACCGCAACTTTGTCATACATTTGTTATCATTTGAAAAGTACTGAGAAGGGATTAAGAAAGAAAACACCCATGAAATGAGTATCTCAATATGATTATCATCATTGACAGAACAACCTGTTTGATACTGAAGCACACCAAAATGATGACTTATTTTCATTTTAAAATCTTCCTTTTGGAAAAGAAATGAAAAAAAAAAAACCTTCACTTTCATTCACTTGAAAGAAATTTCCTTTTTAAAAAAAAGTTTAAATCACAAAAGTGTAATCATAACTACACATCCTGAAAAAAAAATAGTGATTTAGGACAGCTTCTTTCTCACTGGAAATGTACCATCACTTATATGTAAAGTTGATAATTAAAAAAGATTTTTTGAAGAGGCTGGCACTTAGAAGATTGTCTAGTGATGCCTTACATTCAGAAAATTGCTAATATATATTACTGAAAATCAATTTTCACTATATTGGGTCCATATTGTTTTAAAATGCACACATTAGTTTTGGTGTAAAACAATATGGAAATTGTAGTGATACTGTTGCGTTGTCTCAGAAAGATAGATTATTCTTCTTTGTAGTGCAAAATGCCCTATTTAGTAGTCTTTGAGATAGTTGGAACAGTGCAATGAGAGAGAAACATTAAATTTCTTTACAAAATGAATCATTAATAGACCATGTATGCAATTCTTTTGGTATGAATACAATATTCCTATATCTTTTGGAGTAGAAGGAGGAGAAAGAAATGAAATATCACCACATTTTAAGGGGGTTTTAAAGCATAAAACTTTTAGGATATCTACTAATGATCTGATCAATAGGAAAAAATATCTGTCATAATAACTTGCCCGTCAATCAACAAATAGTGATAGAATGATTATTTCAATTTTAGATAAAGGCTTGAAAGGGTATTTGGGTTTTAATTTAACTTCATTTAGGGGAAAATACTGGTTTTTTCAACTTACACTACTCAAAAGTAATTTCAGGACTCACACAATCACAGACCTAAGAAGTAATTGCAGTTAACGTTTACATGAATTGCCAATATCTCACTGAAAAGGAGTGAGCAACCTCTTCACGGGGCATCCTGTGCTAGGCACTGGCAACTCCTAGGGCAGGGAAGACTTTCATTAACTTCACAGCTCTGAAGGTTTGGGAAAATTCCACTTAAATCCTTTTTTTCTTAATGGTCTACTCTAATGCAGAAGCCAGAATAGAAAAGGAATGATAGAAGCATTTGCCACATGTTTGGGGTAGAATGTCTTAGTTTTGTTTTCATATGTATAAGGAAACAGATCCTGAAATTTATACATGGCCTAATGTTTTGAAAGATGGTTTTGCATACAAGTTAGATGCTGTAGTTATCAACAAGATCCACCAGGCAATCTGAATTGAAACACAGAATAAACTGAGACAAAGCATCCTAAATTCTTCCCAGTAGAATAAACTTTTCTGTCAGTGCACATGCCAAAAAGTTGGTGTTACAATAATGAGCATTATTTAACACTGGAGCATATTTAAATTATTCAAACTCTGCTAATTTAACTACTCTGAATTTCCACAAAAAGAGTTTAGCAATACCCATATCAGATGTCTCAGTTTTCATCAATGTTTTCACTACCCAGTAACATCAGAGGAGTTAAAAGGCAGAATTAATAGGAGATAGACCTTATTCGGTGCTTCCAAAACTGCATGTGTTACAACTACTGATCACTTTCAATGTTCCATTACCTCGCTAGTGGTGACTTTTAGAAATGTGAATTGTTTCTACTAATTAAATGAAATCCAAACTACTTATTTGGTTATTACAGATCAGTAGTGAAATTTGTTTCAATTTTGAACATGGGATGAATTTATTTTAAGAGATACTCAGCATCTGATGTTCTTTGGTACCTACAAGAACTACATTAATTATAGCTGCCTGCTCAAAGAAATGTTGGAGGACTGTGAACCATTACTTGTATTTAGATTTCAACTTTCAGCAGAAATATGTAGGTGATACAAAGAAAAAGATGTTCTAAAGATATCATAGAACAAGTATAGATTGTCTGATGAGCTTGGAGAATCTAGATAATTTTGGTTTAAATCAATTTCTGTAATTTAGGTATATCCTGATGGGTTGGATGGGATTACCTCTAGATTCCCTGCAGCTTTATAGTTCTAGAGATAGGAGATTAAATATTTGGCTTGGGATAAGAGTAGAATTGTCCTGTTTCCTCAGAAAGATCAAATTAAGACCCTAAATTAGAATAGTTTTCTAACATTTAATTATTTAATTTGGAAATAATGACGTTTCATCCCAGTATACTGAAAGATCTGGCTGATGTTGAGAAACCTCTCTTGGTTATTTATCAATTGTCTTGGGAGTATGCAGAGGTTCCAGGTGACTGGAAGCTAGCAAATGTTATTCAAATCTTCAAGAAGGCAAGGAAGAAGACCTTGGTAATTATAAGCCTGTCAGTCGCACTTCAGTGCCTGGTATTATTGGGGAATTATTTAAAAACGCTTGAAAGATAATGCAGTCATAACTCAAAGTTAGCACAGGTTCATAAAGACAGTACCATACTTCACTAACTTATTTTCCTTTATGACAGGGTTACCTGACTAAGGGATAACGATAAGGTACCAGACATTTTTTGTGGGTTTTTTGATGTGGTTTGTTTGTTTGTGTTTGTTTGTTCTGGAAAGGCTTTTTATACTCTTTCCTATGCTATCCTTCTATAAAACTTGTCCAGCACGCATCCAGTCATCTATGCAAAACAGTGTGTGACCAATTGGCTGATGAGTTGGACACGAAAAGTGTTGGGAGGCATGGGTTAAAAAGCAGAGGTTGGTGAGGAGATTGGAAATTGCTCAAGTGACCTTGGGAATAACTCGTGTTTGGCCTGTGTGAACGGCAGGCCAGGGATCTTCTTACATGGACGCTGTTTGACAGTGCCTGTGTCTCTGCTTGTGAGCCTCTGCCCAGGTGTTCCTTTACCTGGTTAACAACATAATGAAAATAAATTTACTCTATCCATTCTAGCCACAAATTTGTGGTTGTCCCAACTGCCTGCCTGTGTTGACTCACACAAAGAGCTGAAGTAAATGAGGCAACTTTTGGTTGGTGGCCAGTCACTAGTGGTGCTCTCCAGGGCTCAATTTTATGGCAATTTTCCATCAACATTTCTATCAGACCTGGATGCTGGAATTTAATGCACATTAAACTTGTCAACTAAGCTAAATTAGGAAGACTTATTGACTTCCTCAAGGATGGAGAGGCCCTTATAGAGAGACTTTTGTGGATTAAAGGGCTGGGCAGTCACCAGCCACATGAATTTTAACAAGTGCAAATGCCAGATCCTGCACATGGGATGGTGTAATCCTGGATGTAGGTATAAACTGTGGGCAAAAGACTGGAATGCAACCCTGCAGAAAGAGAAGTTCTGCCAAGTTGAGTGTGAGCCAACAATGTGCCCTGATGGTCAAAGGGCCAACTGTACCCTGTGGCACATTAGGCCCAGTATGGCTAACCAGCTGGAAGAAGTGTTTTTCACACTGTAATCAGCATCACTGTTAGCAGCCTCACCTCAAGTGTGTGTGTCTTGATTTCCAAAATAAAGGATGGATATAAAAATGTTAGAATATACACAATTTTTCAAGTTGCCCTGTGCTGAGTCCATTATCCCCATACATTTCAAATATATCTATGTTCAGAAAAATGCATTTATCAAATGCTGAAGTGTACTAATTAGGCATTTCCTCCAGCCTCATGTTATGAGAATGATATTAACTACTTCTACGCATCTGGAATAGATATTTGATCAAAAATTAAAAGGGACAAAATCCCCACTACTTAAAGCCACACCCAGCTTGGTTTCTGTGAATAGTAAGTTAAATATATATCTCTGTCTTTGGATGGATTTATCTTTATTCTTCTTCTTTTCAAACTTTGTTTGAATTTCTTATACAAAGACTTAAAGCAGATCTTATTCTTTATTTATTTTTTACATTTTATATTTTACATTTATTCTCAGAATTCTTTTTAATATATTCACATAGATAAAATTTTTTATTTACTGTCAAATTCATTATTTAATACTTTGTGCTTTACAGTGTAATGGTGTAGAGTTTATATCAAAACATTTTTTGTGTTGACTGCACTGTCTTTTTCTTCAGTATTACGTATTTCAATCTATTTTTTAAGTATGCATGAATAGATGTAAAATGTTTAGAAATATTCTTTTGTACTTTCTGATTTGACAAGTGTTTCTTATGAAATATTCCATTTAGGTGATTGAAAGGTATTTTAAGGAAGAAGTGATTTATTTATACTCATAAAAAATAAGAATTCACTTTTTCCCCCCCATTGATTTTGTTTTCTAGTGCACCCACTTTGAAGATAAGAATAAAGACTTTTGAACATTAAATTTCTTTTGTTTTTCTTATTTAACTTTACTTTTTGGCTATCTTACTGAGTTCTGGTTATAGTGTAACAAGTATTTTCTAACCCATGTAAATAAATTATACATTAAAATAAAGTGTCGTAGCTGTTTGAAAAAGAACCTATTATGGCTTGTATGCCTTAATGGGCTAGTCAAGTTTGGAAGCACCATTGTGTTTGCTTTTAACTAAAGAAGCAAAATATGATTTTTAATTAAACTCTGTTACAATAGATTTAGCGTTGACAACTTGTTGAGACAGTTACCCTGTGACATATCACAGAAGTGAGTAAAGATACTGCCTTACATGGAAAAAGCTCTTCTAGAGAATGGTGCCATGGGAAAGCTTAATGATTAATGCCTGCCATTAAGATATACCCATCACCTGCATCTAGTCCGTCTTTCTTCCAGTAGACCTTGGAGACCTATTCAACCCACCTGAGCATATTCTCAAACAAACCTGTTTGTAATATTAATACATTTCCAAACAACAGCAACAGAACATATTGCCTGGCAGGAGATAATTCAGCAGCCTCTACTTTAGATAAATGAACCAGCTTGCCAGCTTACAAATGTTTTATTGCTTTATCTCATTGGCAGAGTTTTCTGTTTGTGCAGCACAGTTCATTCGCCCACATACACCTCAGATCTGTCTAGGCTAATGAAAGCTCCAAACTCCTTAAAATAGACAAAGCCCTCACATTATATCCCCATTGACTTTACAATGAAAAAACAATAAAACTAGAAGCATGGATACTTGGATACACAAGTATTCAAGCATATACTTCTCGTATTATTACTTGTTACCTGGGAGAAGAGACCGATCCCTGCCTCTCTACACCCTCTTTTTACGTGGTTATAGAGAGCAGTAAAGTCTCCCCTCTTTTCCTCCAGATGTGAGAAAAATTGGAAACTTCCTCATAAACTCTTTTTCTTTTACTTGAGTGTATTTTTGTTTTATCTGTAAAGGGATCTTCATTCTCTATTTGTGAACTAGTACTCTGAATTAATCAATCTCTGTTGCGTGAAAAATAAATTATTGCTTTTGACAAAATGCATTATAATTTTTTATTTTTTGAATAAATTTTCATGTTATGCTCACATACAATATTTATGGTTTGTATTATGAGATACTCTGTAAAGATTTTATTTAATATTGCTTAGATTTGCAGCAAAACTTTATTAGCAGTCAGAAATAATTTATCTCATCGACTTCCCTGCATACCAATCCACCAACAGGAAAAAGAACCTACATTTTAGAGGTAATTCAAATATTAAAATTACATTATTCATACTTTTTTGTCATTATCTATTTTCACCTCTGCATCTGTACTGCTTTGTGAAATGCCATTTTCCATACAGATGTTTGCTAGACTGAATGCTTAAATAATGAACTGCATTAAAATTACTTGTGGAAGTGATTTATTGCCATATTTACATAAAGTGGCAACAGAGGGAGAGAAAGAAAGGAAATGAAGTGATTAATTATATGCATTTCAGAGGTGAAAGCTCCTATTTTCTCCATCTAATTGTTGCTTCCACTAAATTCAGAAAAGGCTCTTAAAATAGATTAACACAAAGACACATTTCTGACTAAATAAAGCTTTTTATGGTCTTTCTGACATTTTGTAATTTTCTGTCAATGCAAGCAGTCCAGTGTCCATCACTGTGCTATGCCCAGGTTGGAATTTGAGGATGTCACTTCTATGAGTGTGGAACTGGTTTTTAAAATATCTGTGATGAAGATATCAAAATCTCAGCTAGTCTTTCTAAATTTTCTGGATTCCCAGTATAGCAAAAGAAGATGCAGTAATTTAATTGCAAATTAAGTGTTTAAAATGGGTCTTCATGACACTGTTTCTTATATCAGAAGCATTATGTTGATTAAATTAGGTAACTATGCTGTAAGTGATTTTCCCCAAATGTAGGTAAGTTGTAGAAGGTGGAGAAAGCTCCGTTAATTCAGGGACACAGAAGAGTAGGAAAAAATATTTTGAAATCAGGTTGATTTGTTCCTGATATATCTTTTGTTGTGACAAGGGATCATTTTGAAGCTATCTGGCATGCAGTTTTGATTGCCAAGGACAAAGGAAAGAATAAAACTTCAACAAAAATGTAATAAGAAAGCTCATTTCTGCATATTCCTGTCTGTGTGTATTTCCTCAGGAAATGGTTCAGCCATCTTGTACACATTCACCCATGTACACATACCCATGAAGATTGTTAGGCACTGCAGGAAGTGGCAACCTGAATAAGAGTCCTCAAAAACAGCATATCAAATTTCTTGCTCTTATTTTATGATTCAAATCCAACAGAAACAGAATATTCTTTGATGTATCATTGTGACTAAGGGCAAAAAAAATGCCATTGAGAAAAAAGGTTATCATGAAACAGCATCATGCTTTCACAGGTTCTGTTAAAGAACCGACCTGAGGAGAGTCAAGACAAAATTCCAAATCAGCAATTGCCATCAGATGGTAGATGAAAATGGAGTAAAAAACTGAAATTCAGATCGTTTCAATGACAAATACATGAAGGTTTCTAAGCAATAAAGTAGGATCTTGCACCCACATGGGCAATAGGGTGCTCTGTACAGTTAATCAGATCTGACTGCTTTGGAACTGGTGGGTGGGACTCCGATTTTCCCACCCAATATGAGATAGTCAGGACTGTGAGAAAACTTTATTTGCCTAGGTATTCACCCATGGACCTTTCTTGTGGAGCTTAAAGTGCATTGCTTTCCTTTTCAAATGAATCAAAGGTTTCTCTTTTAAAGTCTGGTCTGAAATGTTACAGGTGCCTTTTCCACAGTAGGTTGGGTGTTACAGCACTTAGAGAAGATGGGCAGAGTGACACAGATTCTCTCTGCTCTCTGAGTTATTTCTAGGTCACTTTTGTTTCCCCCTCAGTGTCTGATCTCCTCACCAGGCTAGCTATCCCAGGAGGATTTTCCTTACCTTCCTCTGAAATTGAGACACTTCCTATAAATATTACTATGGACAGAGAAGAGATCATGATATGAGAAGGACATGGAGCTGCTGGAGTGAGTCCCAAGGAGGGCCACAGAGATGATCAGAGGGATGTAACAGCTCTCCTATGTAGACAGGCTGAGAGACTTGGGGTTGTTCAGCCTGGAGAAGGCTCTGGGAAGACCTTATAGCATCCTTTGAGCACCTAAAGGGGATCTTGAAAAGAGCTGTACAGGAACTTTTTACATGAAGGGCATATAGTGATAGGGCAAGGAGTAAAGGCTTTAAATTAACAGAGGATGGATTTAGATCAAATATTAGGAAGAAATTTTTTACCATGAGAGTAGGAGACACTGGCAGAGGTTGCCCAGAGAAGCTGTGGATCCCACATCTCTGGAAGTGTTCAAGGCCAGGTTGGATTGGGCTTTGAATGACCCAGTCAAGTGGAAGGAGTTCCTGGGACACCAAGGAAAGGTGGAAACAGTTGAGCTTTATGGTCCCTTCTAAGCCAAACCATTACAGAACTCCATGATTTTATAATCCTATAAAATTTTTATCTTCTGGTTCAGCTGAATCCCATGAGTGACAGTCACAGCTCTTTTCCTATCTTGAAAGGTCCAAAGACATTTTATGTTCAGACAAAATGTACTAAGCATGAACTAAACACTCAATGGCACAATCACCATGTCAAATTGAGGCAGATCTGGGCATATATAGAACCAGGCCATGGTATCTGGTGACATGCAGTCTTCAAAAATAGATGATATAATTTTATAACCATCTCTGGAGTCAAAGAGATGCAGCGTAGCAGTTCTCAGGATCAATAAGGCACTGAATTCTTCCAAGTCTTTCTTAAGGTGCATAAATCCTTTTTTGGATCTGACCCTCAGCTTCACGCAGATTTCTTTCAAAATACATTTATTTATAGCTACCTTCTATGGCATATGACAATGCATAAACATCAATTCCCTCAGATGGACATACACTACGTATTTTCCCACTTTGACCTGGGGAGGAGAGAGGGACACAAAGTGTACTGGAAGTTTATAAATATTGCAGACAAAGTAAAAGTCATGCAATGTGCAGGCAAAACTCCTGGTGGTTTGTTCCTTTCATGTACTTCAAGGATTTACTTTGAGAGAATTGATCTATTGCCTGTTTCTTGCAAATTCTTCCCATGTATTAAGTTTAGAATGTTAAAAAAATAGTTTTATATAAATTTGAAGAATAGTGAGATTAAAAATAGTCATAGTTATATATTTAGGTCTGTAATGTGGAACAGTAGGTTACTGTTGCTTTTTTACTCTTTATTATAATAAAGTGTTTTATTTTGCTGCTTCAAATATCCCTTTGCGCTATTGGTAGCAAGAAAGGTGCAATAATATAATGGCTCATGGCAGAGATAATGTTAATAATTGAAAGTGAGTAGTTTATTTTTGGAGACGATACTTTAAAAAATGCAAATGTATAGATGTTATAATGAATTATGGTGATACAGATTTCATATTTTCAGCTTTAATACATTTTCCTTACCTATAATCAATCCAGATAATTATTATGCCTACTGGATTATTCATGGGGCAAGAGAGATCTCATCCATAACAAAAATCTCTTTCTCACTTTCCCCCCAAAACCCTGGTGTGGTGCATCCTGTAAGTCAACAAATTTTTAACATCAGATTTAGAATATGGATTAAAAATCCAAAATTGCATTTTTCTTCAGGAAATATTTGTTTTAAAATAATTTCCAGACCATTTTAAAGACTGCCTCTATATATGGTATATGCTCTTTCTCTTGCATAGTCTTGACTCTCATTTTGCAGAACATTCAAACAAAACACATCCTGAAGTGATCACAGACTGGGAGGTGATCAGGATAATGTCACTACAAAATTGGAATGCCATTAAGCTATGCAAAGAAGTTAATACCACTTTAAAATAAATATTCATATAAAACAATGGAATGTATAGAAGATAAATTATTTGTATAAAAGAAACTACTGAAAATATCACCATGAGCTTGAATAAATATCAGATATTTGCCATCTAATTTTCTGCCTTATGTGTTTTTTTGAGCCTCACAATTACACAGCGATCTCTTTCAGCTTCCTTACAGTTCATAGCCTTTTCCCCCAGTGATCATTTTTATGGCATAATAGGTTATTTTCAACCTCATAGACATTCTGTTCTGTGCTGGTTCTCCACCCACCCTTCCCTGGTAGCTAACTGCACAACAGCCCACTCTCAGCAGCTCTTTTCACAGATGAAATATAGATCATGCAACTGCAATACAGCTACAATTTCCTTGGACTTCTCATATATTCATCTGAAAATCTCACTGCAGTAGTTATCAGAATCTTTACTTTTACATTTAAGAAATAAAATATCCATATTTATATCATCATAGAATCACAGAATGGTCTGGGTTAGAAGGGAGCTTAAAGACCATCTAGTTCCAACCCCTCTGACATGGGCAGGAACATCTTCCACTACACCAAGTTCCTCAAATCATTATTTAACCTGACCATGAATGCTTCCAGGGTTGGAGCATCCACAGCTTCTCTGGGTAGCCTGTGGCAGTATCTCACCACCCTCACAGTAAACAATTCCTTTCATATATCTAAAACTACCCTCTGTCAGTTTAAAGCCATTCTCCCTTGACCTAGCCAGGTCACATCAAGTTTCTCATCTACCCCAAGATCATCAGTTTTTCTTGATTTAACTGACCTGTTTTTCCTAGATGGACCATAGTATTTCAGAGGAGTTTTCTGTCCTCTAAATTACTTCTAGCACATAACAACTGAGTAATGTTCATTTCTTGAATTATCTAAAGAAACAATATTCAAAAGCATACATATATTATTTAAGCACTCTTTGAGATCAGTGCTAAAGTGCTTATTTTAGAATACAGAGGGAAAAGTATAAGACTGAAAAAGCTACTTGTGAAAATTTTAACCTCAGCGTATAGGTTGTTGGGGGTTTTTTGGGGGTTTTTGTTTGTTTACGTTTGTTTGCTTGCTTGTTTGCTTGTCTGTTGTTGGTTTTGTTTGTTTTTTTTTCAATACTCTCTCCTGAAAATACAGATATTAGAGAAAATAGATAAATTTTATTTCAAAAAACTTATTTCTCCTACCTGGTCCTTCAGACCTCACCCATCTAACCCCAAAACCACAAAGACGACCACATCCAGACAATTTCTGAGCCTGCCATGAGGTATGTTATTACAAAGATACTTCTTTGTATTCTCAGTGCACCCCCACACATTGTTACGCACCCTTCATTTATAAGTCTGAATCACAACACGCAGCAGCACAAAGACCTCCCATAATCTAAAAAGATGATCCTTCATAGGATGTTTGGACTACATGTCAAAAATGTTTTATCATATAATATATCCAGAGTAAACAACGGATTGTACCTTCAAGATACAAGATAGAGGGGATGAAAAGTCCACTGAAACCAAAAGCACAGAGTTTAACAACAGCCAATCAGTAAATCATGAACTATAAATGTTCATGATCCAGTCAGTACAATTATTTGTCAAAGAAATATTTGTTTAAACTATTACATAGTACTTCTATTTATATACATTGATTTTATTTCTACACGCTATTTACAGATTCTTTTCCTCATGCTGGGGTGGGTTTGTTTAAACATCCATTTCTCACTTAGATATTTTAAATCAAAATTTGTGTCAAAGAAATATTCAGATGCTACTATATAGTACATGTCTTACTGCATGTTACACTCATTTCTATTTCAGTCAGATTAAGGAAGCCCAAGCACTTTGTTATTTATAAGGAACATAAGTTTAGAACCAAAGAGCATACTTACTCATGGCAGTAAATTTCTGTGATTTCTGGGGTGTCTAAATTCAGGATTGTGATTCTAACTACATGTTGACAAGTGGTACATTTTCATATACATTCAATATATATTTAATAATACTAATCAGATTTTGGTCACAATATCTATTGATATATTAATAATTAGGTATGTCACAGAAAAAACAAAACAAAACATTCTTCTCTTGGTGAGTCAAAATAAGTGTGTGCGTTACAATTTGAAAAACCACTTTGCTTACATTGTTCTTGGTCAGATGATCCATTGATAAAAAGGAAATTCCAGGACACATTCCATATACTTTAAGTCACAAACCTTTTTTCTATTTTTTGCACGGTTATGCACTTGCCTTCATGCTCTCTCTGTAAAGAGAATTTACCACTATCTATATCACAGAGCTTTTTTTTTTTTTTATATATTCAAAACCAAACTGGAAAAAAATCTTAGAAATCAAGATGCTTGGGGTTATATTAGAGCTGTGCTTAATGTTTACATGAACTCCTAAATATTTTAAACTCCCACACCTTAAAATAAACAGCAAAACACAAAGGATTAACCTCCAAAAAAAAAAAAAAAGAAAATGAAATCAAGAATTGAAAAAAAGCTTGAGCAAGATATTCTGACATTATTTTCTTTTTCAATTCTTCTTAAAAAATGTTTAATATTTCCCTCAGAAATGAAAGGACCTGAGTATGCATTAGATCTCATATCCCCAGGCCATGCCTTGTGTGCAAACAGGGTTACACAGAATGAGAGCTGCCCACCACTGTCATTTATTTTTGAGAGCATCACACCAGAAATCCAACAGAAAAGGTATTAGCATTCATTTACTGGCTACATTGTTTCTGCTTCTGCATGCATAGACATGCACTGAAAGACCAGATTGTTGGATCAGACTCAAGATTATAATAAAGCAAAAGCTAAAAGATTTTTTACTTTTTTGGGGATACTACTTATTTTCATTTTTTTCCCCCTATTTTTCTTTTCTTTTCTTTTTTTTTATTTTAATAGGTTTTCTGACTTTTCATAGATCCATTATCTTTACAAGCCAAGATTTCTCCTTTCTAATTTTCTTCATGATTTTGACTGAGTGTCTTATAGCCTTTGTCAGACAAAAGCAGGGAGAGTGTGTTAATAAGTTGAAATAAAAACAAGCATACAGAAATAATCAAGTAAAAACTTTTGCATTAAAATCTTGGATATAATGAAAAAGCATGATTCATTAAGGCTTTTGAGTTTGTGCTGGTAGCAGATGCTTGAATAGACAAGAAGGAACAGAAGCACTGACAGGCCACTGATGAGCAGTGATGGGCTTTGAAAATTCAGCCTGGTTCACATCTTGCTTTGGCACATATCAGGGACATTTCACTGCAGGTGATGGAGCAGTCTCACTGAAATCTGCATGAGATTAGTTTGTTCTCTGCTATATCATCTTCTGGGTTTGTAAAACACATGTAAACAGGTATTGAAAAAAACCTCCCACCATAACTTCTTTGCAAATATTTTTTTTCAGATAAACCAATTAATATCTCAGATACAGAAAGTCTAACTAATCTGACATGATTTGTGAAAGTTCAGTTCCTATTAGTAGGTTTAATAATCTCCTAGGAACTTAAATATTGACTTAAAAATGCAAATTTTTCTTTGAAGGATTAAAAATGATGGAGTAATAGTTTATCAAAACCCTGGAGTTGAACCACTGATTTTGACAGGACTGGAAAAGCAAGTTTTATAGATTTTCTTTCTTCAATGCTAAATGGCTTTGATAATTAGAAATAATTACATAATTTTATTTAATTTTTGCCAAATATATGATTGTCTTAAGGAAAGAATAATTGTGACAGTCAGAATGATTACATTCTGATATATTTACCAAGTTGTGATTTTTTTTTAATATAATTTTTACGTTTTGAGAAACCGAGTTTTACAGTAAGATCTTGTCCTAGGTTACAAATGTTAAAATGTGCCAGAGGGTCTGTATTCTATCTCCATCTTCATGAACTGTTAAAATCAGGAGGGGCAGTGTTTTCCTTGCCTCCTCCCCCGGACTATCTCCTGTTAATGGGCCATCAATGCACTGCCCCATGAGTCATAGATAACTCCCTCCAGGAGCCATTTCCTGTTTAATGGGCCATCAAGGACCCACCCCATGACTCATAGAATGACATCAGCCCATTGTGAGAAGCTCCGCCCAGGGGGAGGAGCCAAGCATTCCCACCTGGATATAATCTGGGAGTTCGGACAGAACAGGCATCTGCCTTCTACTGGATTCCCAGAGGAGCAGCCTTCTCTCCCACTGGATTCCCAGAGGAAGGACCAGACCCTTCAACATCACCACTGGACCACTGGAGGAAAACTCCACTCTTCTACAGGATCTCTGCTTCAGCAGAACCATCTGTCACTCCAGGAGCACTACTGGAGCCACCGTTCAAACTGGGCTGCTACCAACACCCTGACTGACATGGTGTCAGGTTGTATTCTAACTGTCAGGTTTTGTTGGGGTTTTTTTTGTTTGATACTGTATTTTCTAATTTTCCTATTAGGCTGTAGTTTGTTGGTTTTTGTTTTACTTTATTTTGTTTATGCATATTAAAGGACTGTTATTCTTATCCTCATATCTTTGCCTGAGAGCCCCTTTTAATAATTTGGAGGGAGAGGGTTTACATTTTCTATTCCAAGAGAAGCTCCTGCCTTCCTTGGCAGGCACCTGTCTTTCCAAACCAAGACCTATCTGTAAGGATTTCCTATTCTTTAAGCAACTGTGGGTGTTATTCTTATGGAATCTAGGCCTGTTAGAGTTGAGGACGTCATTTTAGAAAACTGCTGTTTTGACTCCTTAAGATGCACTAGTTAATAAATGAGAAAAGAAAACCTGGAAACCTGAAACTTTTATGGTCAAATATTCTCACTGAAACTGTACAGGTTGTTTTTTTTTTTTCCCTTCAGACTTCAATCTGACTATATTCCAGATGATGTGGTCAGTGGCTTTCCTCCCAAGAAAGGATAGCACAGTGTATCTTAGAATGTGAAACCATTTCCGTAGTAGATATAAAGCTGATTTCACTTGGGAAAAAAGGATATTTGCCTTTGATATCAACAGATGCTTTCTAGCTCTAACAATTCCCATATGGATACACACCCAGCAATCTAATAAACCACAGAAATGCATTACTATCCTCAACTATTTGATATCTTCCTGCTTCAGATCAGATCTATAATTTATAAAGGACTTCAGTTAATTCCAGACAGTAGGCTCATGTTTCACATGTCAAATACCTCATAATTTAATTTAGAAGAAATCAGCAGTGCTGACAAATGAGTAGTCAGGAAAAGGAACCGGAGTGCACGGCATGGCATTGTAAGAACCAGCACAAGTCCCATCATTTTTTACTTGCTGTATGTTTATTTTTTCTGTTAACTTTGCATGTCAGACTAGTAATTATGTTTTAGAAAAGAACATAAGACCATTCATCCAGGGAGAGCATGATCACTGATGACAACATGTCAGAGAGACAGAATGTGTTGACAGTGATATATCCCCGGAAGTCTACTTTTCAGTCACGATTCATTAAATTACATTCAACAGTACATTAGAGGAAAACTTAGCTTAAAGCTGTTAATAGGAAAGCATGTGTTTCTGCGTGTGTACAGAGGCATACTTTTAAAGCATAAATGAAACATAAGGAAAAAGATACATGAATTTGGTTGTTGTGTATATAATCCTTATTTTGAGGTAATTCATTTAAGCATGAAAACATTTTTGAATGGAATTTTTGGAGGGAGTCCAGATGAGAGCTGTTAAGATGATCAGAGGGCTGGAGCACCTATCCAATGTAGATGGCTGGGAATGTTGGGACTTTTAAGCTAGGAGAAGAGAAGGTTACGGGAAGACCTTAAAGCATTTTCCAGTACCTAAAAGGAGCCTGCAAGAAAAAGCACAGGGTCTTTTTAAAAGGTTATACAGTGATAAGACAAAGAATAATGGCATTTGACTGGAAGAGGGTAGGTTTAGATTAGATATTAGGATGAAATTTTTTAATGTGAGGATGGTGAGGCATTAGCACAGGTTGCCAAGAGAAGCTGTGGATGCCCCATCCCTGCAAATGGACCAGGCCAGGTGCGATGTGTCCTTGAGCAGCCTGGTCTAGTGGAAGATGTCTGTGCCCCTGGAAAGGGGTTTGAAACTAGGTCTTTAAGGTCCCTTCCAACCCAAACCATTCTGTGATTCTGTGGATGTTTCATTTAGTAAAGATAGAGCAGCAAAAATAGCATTCACAATGAAAATATTTATAGTATGGTGTAGTATGATATAATGTGTTTCATTTCATTTCAACTCTGCTTTAAACAGGTTTCATTCAAAATCATGTCATGCTATTTTCAGACATATTTGGTCATTGTGAACCCTTCAGACTTTTTTTATAAATATTTTTATGCAAATCTTCATTATGGGGTTAAAAATCTCCTGATGTGATATTACTGTCAATGCAAGTGACAGACAGCAAACTAAGAAAAATGCAATGAAGAAAATGTTTGAGAAGCAATACCTCAATGCAGCATGCAATGAAACAGTCATTTGTACATATTTGCATTATCCAAATTGTTTGTATATAATATGAAGCAGAGCTAAGCTTAATTTAATTATCTTTTAATTTCTCAAACAGCTCACTGGACTTTGTTTTCTGAAGCTCTGCTTTTGCTTCCCATTCCACATCTACTTCAAAGGTAGAAGATTCCCCAGACCAGGTATATCAGCATGGTTTCATCTCACATTTAACTCTGGAAGAAGCATAATTCCACTTGGGGTTTGTTGTAATGTAGATTCCTGAGCTACTTGACCTGAGTGAAATGCAGCCCTTCAGCCAGCATGAATTACTGCACTTATGTTCACTTCAAAGAAAAAAAGCACGAGCTGTAGCCTGGAGATCTCTGTGCTGCCTAGCACTACAAAGACTTTTAGCTCCTAGTTTGCTTTTTAGCTCCTACTCTCTTGATAACTTTGTAGGAGGGAGAGGAGGAAAAGTCTTTATTCTTTTTCAATGTTTGAAGTAGTGTTACTTTCACAGCCTTCTTTGCAGATTAAAGCCTAGATGATGTGTAAAAATGTCATTACTACTCTTACTGGTCTTACCAGAGAGCATTTGCTTTGTGGGGAAATATGAAGTGAGCTCACATTCTACTTTTACTCTGATGTACTGACTTAGCTTAGGATTTTGTTCTTTGAAATTTGATTGCATCAGCAGAAGAAGCTCAAAAGTACTAGCCAAGACTATGAACAAAGCTGTGTCTTTTCACCAGGGCTGCCAAAGAGAGCTGCATTTCTTTTGCATCTCTCCAGTCATCCTCTGATATGAAAGAATAGTCTAGAGAGAGTTTGATTTGACATTGGAACCATTAATGGCACAGAGCATGCATTTCTTTCTTATTTGTTGATAATGTTGCAGCCTCTTTGTTTTTGTTTTTTTTGTTCCAGGTTTCACACCTGTGCTGACAGGAAAAGCAGTGTGTGGGGGGAAGAATGCTTAAAATGTAATACCTGTTAAAAGAAATGGAAGCCAAATCAAATAAATTCCATAGAAGAGTGTTTTTTAAAATCTCCATTAATAATTCTAACCACTAAGGTTTGATAGGAAAAGTCTAAACATCGCCATCCCTACCCATGCTGGTTTTCCTTCATGAGAGGGAAAGGCGAGGAACATTGCTGACAGAGGCAGCATCTAGAGAGCCAGGAGCCAGCTAATGAGGTGCTGGCCCTACAGACATAGACAGTAGCACATCTGAGGAACCCAAGAAGGTCTTTGGTGACCATCCTGCCCAACTTAAGCAACTAAATTCTGTTTCTGAAACACTTAGCAGGGTTGCAGCTCTTCTCGAGAACACTTAATGTGAACTCAAGCACACATAAACCTCTCAACAGTGTGCGTTGTTCAACACCTGAGACTGTCCTCTTCCATTGAGTGGGGTGGTAACATTGCAGGTGACTGCTGTTAAAGTCTCTTTCTTCTTTTAGACTCTTAAAAGATTAAGTAAAATATTTAAGTCTCATGTGTCTGTGTTCATCTCTTTGGTTTCAGCTTGTGTTCATCCTTCATCCCTTTCTTCTCTCTAAGTTAACATGAAAAGTAATAATCATGTCTCTGACTTTCAGGTATTGCTTTCTCTATGTCTCACTTGTATTAGGTCTTCTGTGTGTAACAGCATTCATTCACTGTGTTTCAGATTCCACTGCAGATTAACATGACAGACCATTTCTCCTTGAAAAATTGTCTGCAAACTGAGACAAGGGAAAAAGATGAGATGTTAAAAGATTTACTGACATTTAAGATGGCAAACAGCTGCATGTGTAATTGTGTAGTTAGAATACCATCACCTAGTCTAAAAATATCTTTCTAAAACTTCATTTGTACAAAAGAATAAATATTTTTATTAGCATACACTTAGCCAAGCCATCAGACCGAAGGCCAAACTACTGCCAAGAAATCACTTTGTTATAGTTACTAAACATACCACAGAGATGCAATTTAAATTTAAAACACCTAACTCCTAAGCCAGAGTAAATATTATACTAAAGAAAGAGTAGGTTCTTTTCAAAATGTTCAGAAAAATTCCTTACCTGAACATCCTTCAATCTTTATAACATTCATTAAGTGTGGTATCTTTTTCTTTCCTAAAATAATTGCTTTGTTTTCAAGAGACTGTTCAGAAACTCATCCCTGCAGGTGTTTGACCATGGTTTTCTGGGGAGTCTTTTCTGCATCCTCTGTGCTGCTTGTGTTTGGTGATTCAAAATATTTGGTGATCTGGATTAAAAATAACTCTGATTCTGGAAAGAGTGAAATAGTTCTGGTACCTTCTGGTGCCTTCATGCCCTGCTCTGACAAGCATCAGTTCATCTATATTGCAAGATTGGAGGGTGCTCTTTTGTTCTCTAAATTTTAACACTAAAACATCAAACTAACTTCTTAAAGGCAAAATTTAAAATCTCATGCATTGCACCAACAATTGAGTTAACAGTTTTTGCAAACCTAATTTGGAAAGAATACAGATTTTAGGAACTAATTATTGTGTCCATAGAATGTTTTAATTAAAAAGCCTACATGTATGTCTATATATGAAAAATGTATCACTAACATAAAGGTGGGACTTGGAAAGTTTTTATGTAGACTATATTTATATACAAGGGTATATTTTGTGAGAAGCAGACTCCAAAAGGCTCTTTATCTTCAACCATAACAAAATTAAAATAAGACACACATATATATCTTTGAATGTCCTATCCTTGAATATTATGCCTTAGTTTGTAATACCCATTTCCAGTGCTGAAAATTAATTAGTCACAGCTTTTAGCTAAATAATTTACCTGCTACTTATATTTGCAAGAGTCTGGGCCACATAAAATGTTTATTTGTGAAAATGACGGATAAAAGAATATGTTAAACAATTACTTTTTTAAAATTAACTATAATGTAAATTTAAATTAATCATTGGAAAAATACCATGCATAAATAATTCTATAATTTAAGGTTATTAGGAATCTCATATGCTGCAAATCTGATATTTTATAAATATTCTGTATGTGAATGTGCATGGAAATATTCTGTTGAAGAGAATGTAATTGCACCTATCTTTCACAATTTTTATGTATTCAAGAGAAAATTTGAATATGAATTGAGGATTCATTGGTTGAGAGTGGTTTAAGCTTTTGACCCAATGTATGATCTGGAGGGGTTCACTGTATGATTTTCGTTATTATCTTTTTATAATATTTATGAAATTAATCAAATATGTGCTTTTCAAAAGGCACTCACTCATGAGACCAGTTTCTGAAAGTAATTTTCTAGATCTAGAAGTAGGAGAGGAGTCAGGTGTGTACACAGAATGGAAGCAGTCTCAGGCAATGACCAAAAGTTTTTTTTGGAACCTTAGAAAATAAGACTGATAATAGGAACCCATTGTAACTGGCTTCCCAGCACTCTTACACATTCTGATATAAATGAGGAATGGAAAGGGTCCTGGGTAGAACCAAATCCACCCAAGGACCTGCTTCATGGCACTGAGTGTCAGTAGCTCCACAGTCCACTCAGTTCTATCAACAAATACACACCGTGGTTATAAATGAATTTTTGTAGCTGCAGTGAGGCTGACAGGGCCAAGTGAGGCTTGACAAGCCAAGTCAGCTTACAAACAAGCCTATATACTCTAGAAAATGACAATTCCCTCATGATCACAGCAATTTTCCTACCATCACCACTTTTCTATGCTTTCAAATACTGTCAGTAATACTAATTATTCTTTTCCTATAGAAAAGTTAATCAAGTAACTTACTGAATAGATCTAAAACACAACAAAGGAGTGCTTCACAGTATTCCTCTCTTTTTTTTCCTTGTTCTAGCCTGCCGCCCTCCACAATACAGTAAATAATAAATGTAGAGCCTCTCTGTTTCTATATATATTGCTTTGATTTATAACCTATTAGCCCATTATTTGGTTCAAGAGGAACCCTCAGGAAGCACAAATGCACCATAAAGTCATGACTGGTTCCTTGCTAATCCAGCTGCCTGCTGTCTATGAAGAACTGTTCTTGGGCTCAGACTTCAGACAAGTCAGGGTGTAGAACTGCTTGATTTCCTACAAGGGGTGTAGAACTGTGAAAGAAGGTCCCTTGAAATGATGATCAAGGATTGTGGTGGTC
The DNA here is from genome assembly GCA_013400315.1 of Bombycilla garrulus. Lineage (NCBI taxonomy): Eukaryota > Metazoa > Chordata > Aves > Passeriformes > Bombycillidae > Bombycilla > Bombycilla garrulus. Next base: position 486,762 of record VXBU01009944.1, on the reverse strand, counting down.
TGTGGTGGGGAAAAATGCCTGCCTTTCCTCATCAAGCACTTCCCCTCCCACAGCCCCCACGGAAATCTGTTTAACTTGTTCCCTCTTCCCCTTCCCCTCCGCAGAACCTGTCTGTGCCACCCTTCTGCGTTCTGGGGTTAGGGATTTTGAGAAGCTAGAGACTGATATTTCCGGGGACATACCATGACCCCCCTCCGGCTTTTTCTCCACTGGCTGCTGGCCCCGTGGAGCTGTCTGCGGATAGCTAGACATCCCGGATTTTGCTTGCTGATGGCAAAGCATTGAGAAACCTTTTTTCCTCCCCCCCC
>VXBU01009944.1:436802-485926 GCA_013400315.1 Bombycilla garrulus | reverse complement strand
CTTTTATACTAAAAACTACGTATCCAATGTTTACCATTAATTTCCAATCCGTGACCCTTACATTACATTGTCCAGCTCTCTGACAAACCAATCCAAAAGTGCCAACATCACCAAGAAGATGGAGGTTAGGAAGAAGAAGAAGAGATAACATGCCACATGTAAGAATTCTCCATCTTGACTCCCAGACCCCCCTGTCCAGAATCTCAAACCCCCCTGGACATGGGTCCAAATCTTTCCCTTTTCATCTATAATTACTACTATTCTACTCTTTAAACTCTGGTGACTTGCAATTCTTCTTATAAGTTAGTAATTTGTCTCATGGATTAAAATCAAAACCACAGGCATTCCCAGTATCAATCCAGGTTCTCCGACACCTCTGGCATGGCTGAAAAGCCTCCTGACCAGGGCCCGGATCACTCCGAGATGCCATAGGAACCCCCTGGGTTCCAACAAAGGATAACGTCTTGGAGATGATTTTCAACAAAGCCATAACAGGTAAAATATATATTTAACAAGTCCTAGAACCTAGGGGCGGATCATTGACTTTTAATGTATTTTAATCAATAACTAAGTCTCAGAATACAATCAGAATACAATCTCAGAATACAATCGTCAGATAGAACAGCAATTATCAACAATCGTTAATGAAGACATTGAAGAGACCTGGGCTAAGGATGGAGCTGTGTGGAACCTCACTAGGGACAGGTCATGAGCCTGATGTCACCCCTTTCACTCCAATAACCCTTTGTGCCCAACTCGTGAGCCAGTTGCTCTCCCATCCCAGGATGTATTTATCCTGCTGTGGGTTGGACATTTTTTCCAGAAAGATACTGTGAGAGACACTAGCAAAAGCTTTGCTGAAGTCCAAAATTATTACACCAACTGGCTTTGCAACTTGAATTAGGTGGGTTACCCTGTCATAGAAGGAAATCAAGTTCAACAAGCAGTGCTTTCCCCTCATGAAGTCACGCTGGCTGTGAATAATGACTGCCTTTTCCTCTAGATATTTTTCAGTACTACTCAGAATAATCTTTTCCATAGTTTTACCAGGCACTGAAGTGAGATGGACATGCCTGTAGTTTCTGGGGTACTCTTTTTTGCCCTTCTTGAAAAAAAAAAGTTGCTTCTGAACCCGAAATTTTAAGTGGTTGGCAGCTGGAAAAAAACCTCACATTTTGTTCAGTTTACAACAGTCTGTACCAGGGAAAACACTTTCATATTGACAAGACCCCATTTACAAGATAGATTACATTAAAATATGTTTGGCAAGCTCTGTAAAGAGAAAGAAAACAGACTGTTTCAAGAGGCAAGAGGAAAGAAGTCCATCATTAAAGGACAGAGGATATGTATCCAGAGGCAGGGAAGAACAAACATGCATATACTACATAGGATAGATGATAAAATTAAGCTGGCAGTGTAGTTATCTACAACAGAGAGAAAGATGTCCTTAAAAGGAGTGAATCATTTCTTCCTAAAATGTACAGTGAAAGTAGGCAGAATAATATACTTCTGCTTTTCATAGAGACTAAAGGCAGTCTAAGCAAGATGGCCAAATGCAGATATTTAAATTTTCAGCTGTGTGTGTGTAGAGTCAAACAAGAGGAATCCCATCCATGGCATCACATGAAGTTTGACACCTCTTACCTACAGATCCATTGAACTGAACTTCAATAATAAACAAAATTGTCAAAAGTAGAAAAGCGTGTGTTATAAGAGCTAGGACAGACATAGAGGCTCAAGACAGATGGAATTCACCCATGTTTATTGTTTTATAAAAAGCACAAGTAGAAATCTAGTGACTTGAATGACTGAGGCAGATATTTTCAAGGGAGCTTCAGGTCTCCTAGTAGAATCCTAGTTTTGACAGCACTGTTAGAGCAAGGCATGTCTCATCCTGCCTTAGCATTATTAGAAGTTGGTGCCCTAAGTTTCCCAACACAACATTTTCAAGAAGCTTAAGTCAATACAGGAGTACAGAGCAGCAGAAGACATATATAGTCAACATTCTACCACTATTTCATTAAGAAGTATTTTTGTAGAAAAATTGCCTTTGCACAAAACCTGAACTGAAGCCTACTCCAATCAGTCAAGCAGAAGTACTCATATTTAGGAGTTCCAGCTTCAGAAAAGTGAAAGACTTGAGTATCTCTAAGTGTATTTCTTCATATAAATGAAATACTTCTTTTCACCCAACACAAAATATATATAGGCACTGATTTAACAGAGCACTTTACTCTTAGCATTGCTACCATGACTTTCAGTGCCTAAAATACTTCCATATGGAAAATCAAAGGATTCAGAACTGTGTTTAGAGGCTCTGCTGGCCTCTCATTTTCATATGTTTCATTATATTTGCAATATTTTAAATAAAATACATGCACCATAAAGTTTAACCTGCCTGAAAGGGAAGCAAGACTGAAAATCCTGCTAATTCTGCTCCAGTAAGGACCAGCTTCCTGAAAGCCTTCATACTTCTAAAACCAGTGCAATCCTGTACTTCATAAAACAAAAATATTTACTCTTCCAAAGTGGCTCTTAAGTCCAAGATGCTGCTGCCAGAATTTCACAGTATTTACAAAGAGTTTAATTCAAAGGCAGGACTTTTTCTTTTCAAGTGATTTTCTACCAATGGAAGAAAATTCAGCTGAGGAAAGAGGACAACACCTCCAGGAATCTGACTGCCTAATAAGAAGAATGAGATGCAGTAAGATTAGTCAAACCAAGAGCATCATTAGAAATCTTAAAACTTAAGGTATCTGAGTCCTGCTTTCCTTCTTCCCTTCACCCAACTTTCTGCTGGTTTATGCTGCAACTATTTAGCATCTTGGAGTTAATATTCTGGGGCTCAAAATAAGGAAATCCATTCACAAGGCTACAGATCAAAGCCTGAAATTTCATGACACACAGTCATCTTATCTGAGACTGCTGACTCAATTTTTAAAGCATGCAGACAGTCCGTGGGCTTCCTGGCTCTCACTTATATTTCTAAGTTAGAGAATTCAATCCTTAGAAATTTCTCATGAATCATTCCCCATTAAAATTCTTTGGTACTAGGCTGATTCATAAGCAGGGATTCAGGACTTAAGTTTCTTAAAGTTTCTTGTTTTAAAGGGCTTCTTGTTTTAAAAGGCTGATTTAAGCATGGAAAAGGGCCTGCAGGAAGGCTGGAGAGAGACTTTTTGCAAGAGCATGTAGTGATAGCACAAGGCACAATGGTTCTAAGCTGGAAGAGGTTAGATTTAGCTTAAATATTGGGAAGAAATCCTTTACTGTGAGGATGGTGAGGAGCTGGCAAAGGTTGCCCAGAGAAGTTGAGGATGCCCCTTCCCTGGAAATGTTCCAGGCCAGGTGAATGAATTCTTTAGCAATCTGATCTAGTGGAAGGCTTGGAACTAGATGATATTTAAGATCTTTTCCAACTAAATCCATTATATGATTCTATGATTTTATGCACAAAAGCCTTGCTAAACGACTAGAAACATTTTTGCCTTGTAGCGCTAACTGCTGGCAAATGTAATCTGTAAATTACTCAAAACACCTTTGAATCACAACCTGCTTGGTTCTCTGATTTGTCTGATTTGAAAACCCTTTATAAGAGCAGATAGGCATAGACATACATATAGAAATAAACCCAGAACTTTACTAAGGGACTAATATTGCATCTCATGTTCCAGGACTTTTCTGAATTTATTGCCATTAGAAGCCTGCAGCACTGAGCTATTGTTTTAGCATGTGCTTGCTCCCACCCACGATTATGCGTAAATTTACATATCTTCTCAAATCCAATTTTCTTCAACTTTCAGGAAAAATTTCCCATGCAGGTTGGAACTGCCTGCAGACATGTATTTTTAGAATAGCTATGCACAGTAATATGCAAGCCTTAGCTAAATGCAGTATTCCTTCTAGGTTTGTACTGGGCACTTGCAGATGTTCTGTGGATTGGATACGCAGATGTATGATTTGAAACACCATCCTGCACTTCTGGCTTCTCCTACCATTACTTTTTTGTCCTTTTGAATTTAGAAAAAGTCTTTCTGACATTCCGTCAAACAGCAGGACGCTTGACATTGTTGTGGTACATTTTATTCCAAGGGTTATTAGTATGGAAATAGGGCTTATTTTCTCCGTACTTTACTCTGTCAAGCAGCATGCAGGGATCTCTGAATGTTGCAGACTATTTCTAAAAAGTCACTTAAAGGCAAGCTCAGTGTCAGTGTGTTTACCTAAAGAGGATGAAGAAAGGAAGTGGGGTCTATAACTTTAAAGCAGCTAAAACAAAATCAAAATTTCTAATTCCACAGGCTGTGAATATGTACAGAGATACATATTTTTAGTTTTAGTGATCTGTAAATGGGTGGGTGGTAACAGGAGGCCACCAAGGACCAGTGGCTAGATCCAGGAAAGGACAGATGCAAGGACTTTGTATCTAAGCCATGTGGATCTCTGCAGGAAGAAATACTTATCTGTCAGGGAATTTAGCCTATGCAGAACTCAGGCTGCAAGAGTTCTTACTCATGAACCATGTTGCACTGTGTAATGCACTACAGACACTACATAAATCTGTACCACCTGCTTGATGTAAAAGACACCTCAGTTAACTGCAAGATTTCCTACATGTATACAGTGTTATATTTCTGTTTGTTCATACTTATTTTTTCTAGGAAGATAAATAATGTAAGCTTAGGATCTTTTTATTTAAAAAAAAATTAGTTTGCAAAGCTTTCTACAAAGCTTCAGTAGATATTTAGTGCTGCTATTAACAGGCAGAGTTTCTTGGCTTGAAAAACCCTTTTTGCTTCTTTCCAAAAGCAGCAACTCTCTTGCTCTTTGTTGGTTTTTATTTTTTTTTCCTTCTGAGTTCATCTGATCTATATATCTTATTTCCAGTTTAGTCCAGCAAAGCCAAAGATTTCAGAGAAGATAACAATGCACTCTGCAGGTTCTGTTTACTAAATAAGGAACATAAGGCAGAGGAAGTTTTGCCAGAGCTGATTCTGTCTGGGTTATGAACCTAAGTGAATTCAATCAACTTAAGCAAACTCCTTCATCTCTGGAGACAAAATCGTGAAGCATCAATATGAAATAGTGCTCCTGATCTCAAAGGAAATATATGCTCATCACAGAATATTATGGATACTGAGCTAAGAATTAACAAGTTTATAAAGCAATTTTTGGAAAACTGTGCAGTGGCTGCTTTGAAATCCAGCCTAAAGCATTCAGCCACAACTGAAGGTAAGGTGCAATATTTAATATTTTACAGTTATTGCAGGAGTTTAATTGGCTACAAAAATATATGAATTCTGCAAAGAAAAGCATTTTCTTCATAAACAACAGATTTCTGTTATCTTTTTAGAGTATCACTATGTTACACAATATATAAGTTATTACAAATAACTTTTTCTTCTTGTTAGAAACATGGTTTGAATTCCCAAGTTTAGGAGAGATAGCTGCAGGTAGGACTATTTTGGATTGAAAAAAAAAATAAGTTTTCTGATTCACAATGCTGATTTAACTGAGGTTGAACTGAAATTAAGAAGTGTTCCCTAACATCACAGATGCTATTTTTAACCCCATAAAATTTACTAAAATTCTTCCCTAAAACCTTTCCCAGACAGTTCAGCAACTGTTCAGGCTCAAGCCCTCCTTGGGTGTACTATTTAGCACCTCTTTAATTTATGACCCCGAATGGTTCAAACCACTAAGCAAAATGAGAATTTACCCCCACCTTATTACAAACACCTGGTCTGCAAAACCACATTGTTTAAGCAATGTTACAGTTGCTTAAACAGCAACTGTATGCAGGGAGCATCAGTTACAGTTCATAGAATCATACAATTATTTAGATTGAGAAAAAACAGTTCATCAAATCCAGCCAAAAACCCAACACTACCAAGTCCATCCCTAAACCATGTCACTCTGTGGCTCTTCTGCACAACATCTAATACCTTCAGGGATGATGACTCTACCACTTCCCTTGGCAAACAATTCTACTGCCTAACCAGCCTTTTGGTGAAGCAATTGCTCCTAATACCTTAAACCCCCCCCTGTTGCAACCTGAGGCCATGCCCTCTTGTCCCATTACTTGTGACTTAGGAGAATAGACTGAGCCCATTCACTACACCCTCCTTTCAGGCAGTTGTAGAGAGTGATAAGCTCTCTCCTGAGTCTTCTCTCCGGGCTAAACACCCACAGCTCCCTCAGCCGCTCCTCACAGGTCTTGTGCTCCAGACCTTTCACCAGCCTCATTGCCTTTCTTTGGACTTCATTGCTGTACTTTCCCTCCTCCTGGGAATTGAAAGTACCAGAAAGGTGACTGTGTTCTATGTGGAGACTGTATTCTAATATTCTTCTTTCCCTTTTCTACTGAACATCCTACTCTGTGAGTAGCAGAAGTAAAGATTTGTTGAGTGAGGGAGTTTGGATCTTGAGCAAAGTGAGCAGGACATTACTGCACCAGAGAGGGGCCATATCAGGGTCATCCCTGTCATCCCCTCTTGAATATATTTGTGTTCTTCACATTTATTAAACCACAATAAGATTAATAAATCTTTTCCTAGTGACAAGCACGACTACTGCTTTCATACAATTGTAAAATGCACAGCATTTCTTCTCATGGGATTCAAAACCTTTAATATCCTGCAGTTCCACTTATACTGTATAGAAGCAGAGCAGAGTTATTTCTTGATTGACATTTGTGCTCATTTTGGAAAAGGACAGTTATGCCAACCACGTGTTACTTTGGTTGACTTGAGAACTCTTTGTCCCTTGGGCGCAAAGCAGAGGGAAATCTGAACAAAACCTGGAAGATCTGATCAAAAAATCAGTGAAGATAAATATCTGCAACAAATACAGCAAATATTTAGACTGTCCTATTTATCTGCTCTTTTTGCTGCTGCCTGCTCACTTGTCCATCCTTCTAGATATGTGGAAGGGCTCATTTTTCTTCTTTATGTTCCCTGCTTCATGGGCTGAAATATGACTAACAATCACCAGACGATGGTTCTGTGTATCATATTCCCTTTCTGGTTCTTGCTATGGTTTATAACAATACACAACTGAAGATCATAAAACCCTGAATCATAAAGGGTATGTCCTGTCAACCACTTCTGAGCAGTAGTTTGTGTCTGTGTGTGTTGAACCATTCATAACAAAAAAGCACTGGGGGTGACTACTGCTTATGGGAGAAGTTGTTTCCAGGTAATATATGGCACTGAGGGACATAGTCTAGTGTTGGACTTGGCAGTGCTGGGTTTACAGCTGGATTCTGTGATCTTGAAGATTTTTTTCAACCTAAATGATCCTATGATTCATTTTAGGCTGCTTTACAGAAGAAACAAGGTTTAGGCTATCATCCTTTTTTTAATATTTTTGTTTGCCTGTGTGCCTACACTGTCTACTTCTCTCACCTTCAGCCAATTCTGACACTGTGAGAAGGGTCTCACAGCTCCTTAATATTTCATTAATATGGACAACTACACTGAAAAGTATAATGTGTTTCTTGACAGAGGGAAAGGTCCAGATGTAGGAGGTCTTTCCTTGTCTTACATTGATTACAAGGATCCCAAGCACTCCAAACAGACAATTTCGAGTGGTGATAGTATGAAACTATCACAAAGCCAACTGCTGCACATAAATATGTAACAAAAAATTTTCATATATTCCATTGCTCTAGTAAAGGCTTGTTAATATTCTTTTTCTAAAGTCCTGTCCAAACTGAGAAAATTGAATGCTACCTAAATATTATTAATATTGTCCTTGGCTAACATTGCTTCAAACAATATTTAAGGAAAGAACAAACATCAGCTAATACTTTTCAAGTATGTTTTCTTTTCCTAGTCCAGAAAACACCTAAACATTTTCTATTCTATTCTACAGAGGGGCTAGTGCAATGCCTTCAGTTTAACAACAGTTTTAAAATGTATCTTTTTCAGCCAAACTGAAGCAAGTAGGATAGAGAGGTAGATTTCTTGCAGTGTTTGGGCTTCTTTTTGGATATTAATATCTTGGATGACAATACAATCTATTTCTGCATTAGCAGATATAAGTATTTTGCACCAAAAATATGCTGTTTGGCAGATCTTTTAACTATGAGTCAGACAGACAATTGTAACCCTACATCAACAATGTCTGTCAGGGCTGTCTGCTTTGGAAAGACAGTCTTTTTGAGAAGTGTAATGCAAGTTTCTCAGATGGTGAAAATCATCAGAGTCCCCCAAGCTGTCAGAGAATTATTAACAATTCAAGTTGTAGTTCAGCTCCTCAGCAAAGCCCAAATTACCTTCTTTAACACATGTACCAGTACTTAAGGCCCCACAAATCAAACCAGTGTTGCTACATAAAATGTTGGCGCTCAGAGCAGTTGGCCTAGTTCAAAATATCCCAACAGCAGCTGCACATGCTGTCAGCTAATCCACAATTAGCCTAGAACATCACTAGGTGAAATAAAATAAGCATCCAGCTTGCCAGTGGACTATTAAAATCTCAGTACAGTAATTTTTTTTCCACTCCTGTTGAAATCCATTTAGTTGCCTATTGAGATTGCAAGACTATTCGTTCCTATTTCTGCTCCATCAATAAAGTCAACCAAGCCTAGAAAATCATACACATGACCAGATGAAAAATTTTCTCAACTCTGTGGACCAGTTACCAAATGTCCACCATCACATGTGGTCATATCCACTATAGACACTTTACACATAAGTGGCTGAATCAGAATTACTCCCTTTAAACCAAATCAAAAGCTGTGCTTATGACGGTGACAAAACTGAGGAGCTCCCTTGGAATGATAAAACTTTCATTGTATCTGTGGCACGTATGGATAGAGAATTGCAAGAGAGGATTCAAATACTCAGTAGGACAAGGGTGATGGCCAAAATAAAATTAACAAAAGAGGGTTCCCTAGTACCCTCTGGAAACATTTGAGGAACTATGAAATCCTGGAAGTGTGTGCAGAACATGAACAAGAACTGCCATTTCACAGAATATCAAATGGAGCTCTGTCATGGGGAGGCAGAAAAAGTCAAGGCAGCAGTGGCTCAAGGTGCTCACACTGTCATGCAGTAGTTAATTAGGACATGCGGTGAGAGACAGCATGGATGTGTTTTATGTAGTAGTAATGAAGACAGAACAAAGAGAATTAAGTTATTCACAGGCTAAAGTAGCAAGGGTTTAGGCCAGGGATCTTCCTCGGTCTGTCATTTCTGGATGAATGTACTGGAAGAATTAAGAATTCTGCGGTGGCAGTCAGGCTGTAGTCAGCCTGTGTGAGCAAGAGCAAAAATGAATCACACAGCCAGTACTTCTTACGTAGCAACATGGGATTTCGTGTAGCACTAACATAACATTCACGCAGCATTATAAGATCACACAGTCCTTTCCAAAGTACTGTGACCCATCACAGACGCATGCTTACAACCCAGCACAAAAATGGAACATCCAGCTAGGATATGCTGTGTATAAGCTACTGCTGAGGCTAATTCTGGAAAGAAATGAGTTTAAAGGAAGAATATGTGAAAGAGGTGAGGGAGTTTTGCAGGTCAGAACTGTGATGTGGTTAGGTTATTGTGGTTGACTGTACATCAGCACTGAAACAAGAGATAGCAGCAAAATCTCTGTTAAGGAAAGGAATTAAGTATGGGCAGGAAAAGGAACAGAGATACAGAGCCAAGTATAGTGCTCATCAATTCAGATGTCTATTGGTTAGTGGATGTATATTATTAGGCAGGACAGGATATGGATTGCACTATCTGTTTTTTTCCCTCCTAATTGAAGCAGGACAGGTGAATGAATTTTAATGAGAAGCTCTTCCATGAAAACCACATCCTACCTTCCTGGCAAGCGATAAACCAATGGTCAAGGATGTTGAAATATCTCTATTGCCATGTAACATAAGTTTGCCTTAAACTGCAAGAAAATTGTTAGAAAATGAGCCCGTGTGACCATCACAAGGCTTAAGTATCACACAGTGATCTTGAAAGGTTGTTCTATAAGATTTAAATGTAGCCTTACTTGACTGTTCTTCCGAGGTGTGGTTTCAACAATGTAGTTATCTTTGTTTTAACAGCTTTGCTACACACCAAATATTACTTGCTATATAAAATGCTTTGGCTAATGCACAGATCCTTCATAACTCAGAGCACCTGACTGCCACTAGATCAATCACGCTAGTGTATATGTAGTCTTTTTCTTTCAAGCATTATTAATTCACCATTAATTTCTCTGACAAGCTATTTGATAAAGCAAAACAAATATTTTCATTTTTTTAGGAATATCCTGGTTTTTGTGGATCAATTTGAATTCTGAGCAAGTGTCAGATAAAAACTCATGCATTTGTATTCAAAAAAGCACCAACCTGTTTGAATGCTAAACAGGCCTAAGTTTTTCTGATAGCAGTATTTTGATCATTGTTTCCCATAGCAGATGTTAGAACATAAGTCATGAAAACTTTACAGTCTAAACAATCAGGTTGTTTTTCTAAATTGTGTGTAAGAGTTTGGAACTGGGATGAAGATGAGCATTTTAAAGGCAAAAAGCAGAAATAATGAAAATAATGATTCACAGGAAAGAAAAAAATTATATATTTGCTTATAAAGAGATACAACTGTGAAAAATGGACAGCTGACCTAACTCTTTCAAAACTTTGAGTTCTTCAGCTGCATACTTGATAGAGGAATGAGAATTAATCAGATAGATCCTATTATGACTGGAAATCAAAATAAAGGGTAGCAGATTATTTTGTGTGGACTGAGGCAACAGCCAGCCATCATTCTGTCTGGCTAAGTTTAGTATACTTGATCCCACAACTGCCAACTCTGAACAGAAAAGAAAAATGGCAAGATCCTGCTTTAACAGGATAACTCTAGAATGGAAGCAAATAGCACAGGTTATACCAGAAAAAAAAAATTTAAATTCAGCTGCCACATTGCACATCATTAAAATTTCTCCCCCCTCTAGCCTTTCCCCCCAGCTGGTCTGATTCTGATGTGAGCAGTTCTGAAGCCATATATGGAGCTCTGAAGACAGATCCCCAGACCCAGTTTCTGAGCCATGCCCAAGGATAGTTTATCTTCAAGCATCTGTAATGGATTGTACCCCGAGCTATCTGCTGATGTTCAGTTCACCAGCAGCTCATTTACAGAATTACTATCAAATAAATCTGCAATCTGCAATTATATCATTTAATACACCACACTGAAAACTGTGGTATGTCATCTCTTGCTTCATGACTGTTTTATCTAACCCTGTAAGAAAAGCAGTAAGACAGCTGAACACAAAACTGTGCCAGTCACCCTCACCTGTGAACCCAGAAACAGCAGCTCTTGTGATCTCACCGACTGAAAGATTAAAATAATTCATACTCCTTAGGGTCTGGCAATAAAAATGTCCTTCCAATACCTGTATTCCACAACAACCACAACCTCTGTGAGGAAATACTGGCCTACCTTACAATAGAAATAAACAGATGAACAGAGTTGTTTGGAACTAAGAGAAAAAATATTTTTTTTTAAATCAAAGAACCAAGAACCAAATGTCAAACTCTCATTTTATTGAATCCAGAGGTATTTTTGCCTCTGGTGTGTGTCTGTAGCATTCTCCTCCTATGGCCACCTACACAGTTCTGTCATCCTCATTTTTCCATCTCTTTATGTTCCACCTCTGAGGGAGGCTCTGCAAGCCATTAGCCAGCAGCTCAGCTCAGACTTGCAAATGTTAGGCATGCTGAGAGGACACAGGTAGGAGGAAGGAAGACAAGGAAAACAGTCCCATGAGAGATGTTTCATTACAATAATACCTGAAAGCCTTTCTCCTAAGGACTTTGCTGTTTTTTTCCTACTCCTTGTAGCATGCTAGCATTTCAAATGCCACTGCATGCTCCTGGAGACCAACCAAAGCTATTGGACCTTAAAGAAGATGCTGCATTATTGATGGCTGTTTACTGGGATCTGTGCCACCCAGATGGACCCTGACACTGCAGGAGAGACAGGAAGGAATGGCTTTGGTTTTGGTTACCACCCTGATGGTGCCTTCCTAACAAACATCAACAGCAAAAATATTCCAGCTCTTGAGCTGGCACTTGATGACGTCCCTCCCTGTACAGACGTTAGTGATTCTTTTTAGGACCCTGACTCTTATTTTCTTAGGCCTGTTTGGGGTACTGCAACCATGTAGCATGCCTAAGACAGCCTTGCTGGCTCTCATGCAATGTCAGAAACAAATAACTGGATGGGAAACAGATTATCTGGGTCAATATCAGGCCCAGAGACAGCAACTGAGGTTGTGTGCTGAGCGGTGCTGTTCCATCAAGCCTGCAGTGTTGAAGGAGGCCTTGGAGAGCAAAGCCAGCAGGTCAGGGCCAGCATCAAGGGTGCAGGAGGCTGGATGCAGGCACAGCTGCTGCACAGCTGGTCCCTGCTCGTGCTGCATGCCTTCAGCTTAAAAGCAGCCCCTCAGGGAGAGAAACATCACACCTGCCCCACAATGGTTCATATCTGCAAGGAGGTGACCCTGTACTCAATTCTGCTCAACTCCCTAATGCTGCCAGAGATACTCCTTGCATAAAGATGCCCTCTGTGTCTTGACAATGTCTGCCTGAGGACATAAATCTCTTTTCTTTTCGGCTAGCTAAAAGGGCAAACATCTGTCTATAACACCAATATGTGTTCTTGCTGCTCTTGCTGGGGAGAGATGGTGGGAGGTAGAGACAAAGATCATCACAACACTATAAAAAAAATACAGCTTTTTTCTTCCACACTTGGCTTTAACTCTTCCATATTCTGAGAGGGAATATATATATGAATTTACATAAAAAACATAGCACCTGCTTGTACTCTTGGTAGGAGGAAAAACAAGAAATATTGCAGGACAACCTCAGCTACATATCCTTTTCCTAAGAAGGGATTGGCATGATTTTTAAAATTAAAAATAAATTGGTTAAAAGCCTGGAAGTGTTTAAAAGTTGTTTGTTAAAATAAACAAAAGTCCTGCCATTTGCCAACCTAAGAATGGGGTTTCACCATGTGCATTAACATTTTCCTTCTGGTTACACCAGGTGGATAAGAAACCATTTGGTAGAGATTAAAGAGGGAAATAAACCTTTTCCTGTCTACCCTGCAATAAAAAAAAAATTTAAAAAATCACAGGATTATGGAATTGTATAGGTTAGAAAAGACCTCAAAATCATTGAATCATGGCCATGTTCACTACTAAACCATATTCCCAAGTGCCAGATCTACACATTTTGTGAACATGAAAAAGTGATTCCACTACTTCCCTGGGGATCTTGTTCCAATACCTGATCACCCTTTACCCTTTTTCCTGTCTAAAAGAGACAAGACATTTGTAGACGTTCCATTGGATGGAGGATTTAGGAAAAGTTACATGCAAAATCACAGGGTTACTGATCACTGTTATCCTAAAAAAACAATGAGAAGAAGAAAATGGTTTCTATTCAAATTTATCACAGACTAAAAAAACTACTTCCCTGATGAGAGAGAGAAAGAAAGAGAGAAAGAGAGAAAGAGACAGACAGACAGACAGAAAGACAGACAGACAGAAAGAGAGACAGACAGAAAGAGAGACAGACAGAAAGAGAGACAGAAAGACAGAAAAACAGAAATGTAGTAATTTCTCAGACAGTTCTTTTTGCTTCTTTTGCCTCTGGTGAGACAAAGTAATGTGGACACCATCATCATTCATGATTAATAAAAAATTGAAACCATTGAATTCACTGAATGCAACCCAATATTTAAACACAGCAAATATCACCATTAAGACTGTTTCCTCAAAACTTTTCTTGCTTTATATAGGGCATTGAATTGAGTCAATTGTCTTTATTTTATCCTTAGGCTTCATGGATAAAACATTCCTCTGCCTTTCTGCATTCTCCTAATGAGCAGCTTTGCTTTAACATTTAATTCCATACCTCTTCCTGTAGGGGAAGAATGATGTGGAACACTAATGAAAGATGATGTCCGTCCATCCGTCCCCCCCCAGCCCCAAACAATGACAGTTAATTAAATGTTCTTATTAGTCTTAAAGGGGGACTTACAGCATTTATTTTTGTTAAAATATGGTGGCAAAAAAACTCTGAATACACAGGCCTGCTAAACTCTGGTTCCCTGCCCAGAAATATCTCTGAATGGGAAGCATCATTACCTCAATGAGAGACGGCACTCAGGATAGAACTTGTTATCTCCAGACTAAGGCCTGAGAAGCGCCCCTGGTCTTAAAACCACTGCACAGTCCAAAAGACTGAGCATATTCCTTCTCTGCTAGGCTGGGGAAACAGTTGAATTTTCATTCAGTGGAAGTTTTGGTTTCACATTTTCCTCTTTTGTGAAGAGTTGCATAGGAGTATAGCCATCCAAATATTTGCCACCTTTCTCATTGGAGATGCACAGAATGAGAAGAAAGGAATATGGCTTTATAGAGAATTGTTTCCTGTCATTCTTTGAGGCTGTAAAGGTTGCTTCTTTTTAACATTAAGACAACCAAGGTCATCAGGGTGATGAGGGAAAAGGCAGTTAGTCTATTTCCTGCTGCAATCAAAGCTTTAATTTGCAATCAGATCTTCTTAATAGAAGTAAAAAATGAGAGTGCATTAGGATGGGTCACAGTGACCGGGTTGCCTGGCTTCTTTTCATCTTATGTGACTTTGAGCAAGCTACTTATCCTCTTGCTATTCACCCAGCACTTTGGATTCATAATGTGCATTGTAACTGCAGCTACAAAAAAGCAACTCCAGCAATCACTTGTCATTTAGTTGGATTTTATTTTTTAAAATGTATGCAGCAGATCTTGAGAACCCTGCCAGAAAACAGATGAATAACTTAATAATCCCAGAGCATTACACAAAATGTATGATATTGTTCAACTAATTTCTGCAGAAGAAATTAGGGAAGGAATGCACAGTGATGACTTTTCAATTGAGAAAAAACACATGCCCTCGATTTTCCTTACAAGCCTTACCAAAAGTGGGTTGTTTTCTCATAACAAGTCCTGAAGTTCCACATATGTGGGCTATTTCTGGGCAACAGTAGAGAGATCTTCACAAATAAACATCATTATCTTTAGAAAGGAAAGATTTGGGGAAAAAAAGAATGCTGCACACTGGAGACAGCCCTTCTGCTGGCCGTTTTTCTTTGTGGAACCGTGGTTTTGAAGGCTCCTGCTCTGCTTAGTGCAGCTATATATTGCCTTCTCAGAGTGATGGATGCTAAGTTAAACATTCCACAGCCACTCCTGTTCTCCTGGAGGGGAAGAGACTCCTCTGGCAGCCAGCAGGCAGTCACATCAAGCTGCTCCCACTCTGATGAGCCAAGCTGCCGCCAGCTGAGCATCTCATAAGGCAAGATAGGTGTCTGAGAAATCTTCTCCTCTGGAAACACCACAGGAAAGGCATTTATAGTATGATTTTCCCTTCAAACTGCATATCTCAAAGCAATAGATGACTCTGAAATCCAGACAGAACATGACAGGACCTGCATAGAAAAACACCTTTTTTGGGAACATACGTGCAATAGAATTCTCTTCCATCTTTGCTTTCTTTCAATTGAATTGCCATCCCTTTGTGCTCTGTAGAATGGGGCTGTCTGTTATTTGAGCCCCAATGGTGCTGTCTGTTATTTGGCCCCCAGCTGACCCTTTTGAGGCAATCATTTTTGTTTCTGTCAGCATCCCTCACTAGGCATTAAGAAAAACAAGTGTAAGGTTGACTGATCTTAACGTGCACATCCTGCACTTATGCTATGGCATTTCATGACGTAGCTCCTAAAAGATTTCTCCATTCTGTTTAGAATACAGATATAGTTAAAAGTATGAATCACAGATTAATTAAAAATATATATATCAGTCCTTTTCTGAAACAAGCAGTTTCTCTGCCTGCTGCTGTGGTCTCTGGCAGCCTGGACGGAGGAGGACCTTCAAAATGAAATGAATCATCATAATTATATTGAGCATGAGTTCCTATGAGTGAAATATATTGCTTCAGAAGACAGCAGTAAGAAAACAACCCACTTCTCCTCCCCTTTTCATCCCCTTCATAATTCTGTGCCTGTTTCCTTTACCATAGACAGAAAGCTGTTCTGCACACAAAGACTCAGAGAAATATAGAATGTTTTTCCTTTTATAGGCATTTTACAATTGCAGAGGTCAGCTAAACACAGCCTCTCTCTGATGAAAAGTCTGTTCTTTGCCAGAACTGGCGAGTTTGGGCAGAGGGCTGCACCTTCATCCAGCTTAGGGAGCAACTGTTTACTGTGGGGTGTGTTTTGCCTAATTGCTAAAAGAACTAACAAGCCTCCTCCCTCTCCTGCTGAGCACTACTGAGATCTAGGACTGATGAATACATACATTTCTTTCTTTTCCTCTCCCTGCTTTCTGCTTGGTATGCAATTCCTACTCAGAAAGAAGACCATGTTGGCTTGCTCAAAATCTAGCAGTTTTAAGAGCTCCTACAATTTTCCCAAGCCACTGACACGGAGAGGCAATTGTCATGCACACAGGGAAGAGCTGCCAGCAGAGCTGTAGGCCTGATTTACTGGGCATAAATGCAGGCATGATCCATGTACAGCACAAACAAATCAGGACTGACTGTGCATGCCTAAAAAATTGTTAACTTGGTCAAAAAGCCACGTCCTAGTGGGAATACAGAAAGATGTGTGACAGACAGAGACACCCAGGACTGTGCATTTATGAGAGCCAGTTTTGGAAACACCACTTTCTTTCCAACGTGCAAAAGAGAGAAGTTGTTGAAAAGACTTGCAGCACTTTTTCTCTCTTCACAGTTGTCCAGTTCCTATAAGTAATATTTCTAGTAGGTTACTCAGTTTATATAAGCACAGTACATTTGAAGCAAAAGAACAGGTCTTGAATGGAAGAAAATATGTTTCCATGTTCATCACAATCATGGTCCTCAGGGCAAAAAAAGTAACCAAATTATTTGTCTTCACTGAGGGACAGTGCTGAGCCTTGCACTTTCTGCACAGCCATCTTCTGTGCTATTCATTAATGTTTTAAAAGTTTTTCAACTCAGCACTATCACTTCAGCCCTAAAGAAAAACAAAACAAAACAAAATAAAAAAATCCAGTATCAGAGATGCTTCTGGGACAATATCAGCCACGAAATTTATTGTCCAGATTTAAACCAGTTAAGAATGTACCATTCCTTTGGTTACTTTCAATTTGTTCTTAAATCTTTGCATTTCAATGAATTTTGGCAATTTCAGTGAAATCTCTGAACTGTAATATATGTCTAGAACTCCAAACTGCTCTCTCCTCAGATTTCCTAAGAAAATTTAATTATACTAGTGATCTACTAACAGATGTTTCCCTTTGCCAATAATAAGCATATTCCCATTAACTGCCTTGACCATGAACATCCATGCTCAGTGAAGTTCTGGACTATCTTTTGAACATACTCACATCTGAAACAGACAATAACTTTGCTGACATCAGATGGTTTGGAAGCATTATTCCATGAGAAAAATTAGGTGAAATTATAATTCCTGAGTTTATATCCAGATTGTTCTCCTTGTAAAGGGCTTCCACCATGAGTTGAGTATTTCATCCTATTTATCTTGTGCCTCCTACCTTACATTAAATACAGATTTATAGCATAGCTAGAATTTTTAAGTCTTCTGAATAACAGGCCACAAAATTTGATGTTACTTGCGATACTGAAAGTATTGTAGACATGGAGACATCTCATTTCGTAATACCCCAAAACAGGAAAAAGGATGTGTGAAGTAAGCAGGCGTGATTTTTTCCCCTTACCTATCAAAACAAGGAAATTCAATAAGATACCATAAAAATCCAGTGCTCTTAATAAAAATAAATTAAAATCAATTGCACATGCTGCAAAAGACAGACAAACACAGAAACAGTTTTAGAAATTTACACTTTCTACGGAAAATATTGATCAAAAGTTTAACTGTGAAATCACCACTTAAACTTATTATCAAAATATATAATTTGGAGACTATGGAGAGTGTAATCTGTTTAACATGCAAATCATATGCTCATTATTGGGGTTTGATTAAGTACTTGCATATTTTTCTACATTGGAAAAAAAAATAGTTTAATATTTATATTAAAGAACATCTTCCTCACAACATTTCCAGTTCTTTCTTCTCCCCAAGAAAAGCAATTAATTTATTTTTTCAATTGCCGTGGCTGCAAAGGATATAATTCAATCAATTGCCAGACTCCACCAAAGAAGAGAAGTTCAAAAGTGCAAGTTACAGTATAAATATGTTTACAAATACAGTGTGACCCACATATTACCTGCTTGTATACATGACCTGTTTTTTCTGGGTAAATGGCAGTTTTAACCAAAATGCAGGTTAGATCACTAGGGTACTGGTAAGCTATATCGGTGAGAGTTGTAGTGAAATGTAGCAGAAAGGAAAGTAAAGCATTTTTACACCTCATGGGATTTAAAACTGTGAAATATTTTCAATCATTTTTTCTAAGTCAGTTGTTGATAAATTCAGTTCACACGGTATTTTTCCATCTCTATATATGGACAAATAATGGCAGTCAGAAATGCCACAAACCCATAATAAACTGGGCTCAAGTTTCCCTGCACTGTATATTATGGCATAATTTCTCATGTGATTGTTGTTCCTGCCATCCAAATAGTATTGTTTTTTCTCTCAGCTCAGCACAGTGACATCCAACAGAGTAGTGCCCTGGATGTGCTGGCCAAGAATCAGAATGATCCTCTCTTGGGAAAGGTTTGAACCCATTTTTTACGAGAAGACCAACATCCTAGTGAGCAATTACAAGTGGAATTACAATTCCAATTGTAATTTGAAATAAAGGCCTTGGCTACACTGAGAAAAAGCAGGACCAGCAGGTCAAAGGAGGTGATACTTCACCCCTACTCCAATTTAAGGTACTGCATCCAGTCCTGGACGCAATGTAAGAAGGACATGGACCTGTTGGAGCAGGTTCAGAGGGTCACATATATGGTCAGAGGGCTGGAACATCTCTCCTAATGAAACAGACTGAGTCAGGTGTGATGGTTCATCCTGGAAAAGAAAAGGCTCCAGGGAGACCTTGTAGGATCTCTCCAGTGTGTAAAGGGAGCCTAAAAAAGACATAGAGAGGGCATTTCACAAGGGCATGTAGTGATAGGACAAGGGGAAATGGCTTTTAACTAGCAGAGAGCAGGTTTAGATTAGATATTAGGAAGAAATTCTTGACTGTGTGGGTGGTGAGACACTGGCACAGGTTTCCCAGAGAAGTTGTGGATGCCTCATCCATGGAAGTGTTCAAGGCCAGGCTGGATGGGATTCTGAGCAACCTGATCTAGTGTAAGTTGTCCGTGCCCATGGCAAGGGGCTTGGAACTGAATAATCTTTAAGGTTCCGTTCAACCCAAACCATTCTATTATTCTATATTTCCAGAAAAAAAAAAATTTTAAAAAAGCATGTATTTTTCACTCCCTTAAAGTTACCCTCTGCAGCTCACAATTAGGGATTCATATCCTTGAAAATGCCAGATTTTAAGACAATCCATCATAGTGACATGTCTTACTGAGGGTGGTGATCCCTAATTGAGCAGGGTTTTTGTGGATCTCATCCTCAAAGCTTGCAACAGACATCTGTGGAGGGATCCCCTGAGCTTAGTAAGACAAGCACTGATGAAGTAAACCAGCAATGTTGCTCTGAATTCTGTTTATATACATGTGGCGTGTTTAATGTCCCAGACTGTGCTGTTTTAAATGTCTCTTCATAAAATATCTACCTGAAAAATTTTGATACAATATTTGCATGCCCATTAATTCTTAGAGACAAAAATAATTGTGAAAATCTGCATGAACACTCACTTATAAAAGTTAATTTCTCAGAAGACCTGACACAAGTTTTCAAAAATGCTGGTGTTAATTTTAGCACAGAATAATTTGGAAATAACTACCAAGAACACAAAAATTTCTTAATTCATTGCTTGTTTATGGGTAACACCTGTCACATAGGGTTTCTTACAGTATGAAAAATATGTGGTCTACTTAATTTCAAAAACATTTATTTATTCTGTAATCGGACACGGTGATATTCAAAAGCCAGGAGTGTGAGGTGAGCTGATCAAATGTTGGTGATTTCCTTGTTGTTTCTAACTTCTTATTACAAAAGGGTATAATTTTTTTAATTCACTGCATAAGTATTCTCTGTGGACAAAGATGCATGAAAATATCTGGTCCAAATTATGAATAAAGACCACTGAATTTATATGAAGTATCTTTCTGCAAATGATTTTTATCTGGATCATAGATTTTAAAGCCAGAAGGCCCAATATAATAGTTTAAACTGATTTTCTGTCATAAAATCATAAAATACAAACTTTTCTCCCAGTGAATACAGGGAGCTTTGATTGAATGAAAAGTAATACTTTTAAAAGCCTAGACCATGTTAATCTAATGACTTCCTGTGCTAATGTACTGCAACTCTCAATAAATTTTTCCAGTGTCTAATTACTCATGCTATTTCCAGTTTGAACCTACCACAGTTTTATTTCCAGCCATTTGGCCTAGATTTTATTGTGGTCTTCAAGATCAAGACTGAGCTTTCAGTACACTTCTCCTAAAACTTTTGCAGTTGAAAACTTCTCAGCAAACATAACCAAAGACATCTTCATTAAATTTATTGAAAATATAAATGTGGGTTATTATCTGAAAGAATTATTCTATCATTGTTATCATATTAATCTAATTTTCCAGACTTTTTATGCACCAATGCACAATTATTATTTGTCTTTCTTCTTCTTCAACATTGCTTTGCTTTGAAAAAGTTTACATCTTTAAATATAGAGTTCTGGCACTAGATGTATTTTTCATTTTTGTTGTAGTGAAACTAATATAAAATGTAATCTTCTGCTAACACTTATCTGAGGAACCAGCTGCTTTATTAGGCAATGCAAATCCTAAAATGCAGCTCACTATTTTCCCATTCTAACTGGTTAAATATGTAAATACAGAAATTCCTAGAAACACAGACCTGAAGCACAATATTCTTGCATCCTGAGAATAATTTAATCTAAAATTGTCTTCTGCTTTCTTTGTTTTGCCATTATGCCAATTATAATATTTATACAACTTTTACATTTTAGATCCATCCTCCTTTTTCATATCAGACTGTTTCAAAATCATCCAAAAATCATTTAACAAGTTCTCCTAATGAATTAAAAAAAAAAAAAAAAAAAAGAAAGGGGGGATTCAAACTTTTTGTCAGCTTAGTTTCTCTCTGTATTATCCTATGTTTCTTATGGGGAAATATTTAGTCCTTTAAAAGAAAAATTCTCTAATCCTGTATGCACTGCATCAAAGCTTGAGTTCTGTTCATTTTGAAGACATGACATTTCTTGACTAACTGTAAATTAAACTAGTTTGTTGTGACATTTTGAAGTACTCATTACCCTGTCTGAAGTCTTGACAGCATTAGCCTTTAAATTGGCTTCAGCTCTGGTATAAAGTGCTAGCTAAATATTCTAGTGGGTGACTTTGGTACATGCTGAAAATTTAATAGATGTACACAGTTAATTCACTCGAATTACATGCATATGAAGGACACAGTTTCCCCAGCTGAAGCTTTTTCCCTATTTTTCAAATAGCAGCCATGGAAATTACACTTGGATTTCATCCATGACAAACTCATACTTACTCTGGAAAACTCAATTTGTGCTTCTTCCCTCAACAGAGATTTCTATGTATGACTTGCACATAATTCTCATTACCTTAGCACATTAAGCTCTCAGGTTTATATTTATTTATTTATTTAAGAATCTGCTAGCAAAACTAGTTCTAAAACTTCTACAAGTCACTAGAATGAGATAAAAACATCAGAGTTACTAGATGATAAAACCCCATAAACCTAGTTTCCTATGAATACTAAAGGCAGATGGACATTCAAAAGGACTGGCTCTCACCTGCATAAATTACACCAGTTGTACTGAATCAAGAGGGCACTAAAAGTTGTCACAGGTACACTAATTTTTCAGCTATTTTAGGCTCTCAGAACTGTGTCAGAAGCATAAACACAACCAATAGGTAACAGCAACTCTCCAGCAGACTTTTTTCCATAAGTAGAAGTTAGCCACACTGAGAGCCAGTCTGCAGCTGGTCACTTTTCTTTCTTTTGTCCTCATCCTCCAATTCATTCAGCTCCCATGAACTGGCAGAGAACACTGGGAGTTATTCTTCCACCTCCACAGTAGGCACAAGTGCTCTGACCTTTCACAAGAGAATGTAAAAGGATATTCTGGTTTCTCAGATGGAGGATACAAGTCAATACACATTCTTGATGGAATACTCCTCAGTAAACTATAAAGTCTACTTTAAACTTAATTTTAGAAGATAAGACTGCAATGAATTCATAATTCTCAGGATGATCATTTATGAGACTGACTATATTTGACAGCAAAGAATACAAAATCTATTAATAAAATAGCTTTGGCAGAGAAAAGTAATAATTCCAGAGTATAAAATTTCTTTTCATGTGGTGTTTGTTTAATCACAGGTTTTGGCTGCAGCAAAAGAAAGCACTGATGATATAATTTGATACTTTTCTTCTCTAATCTTATCTCTGTTGAAATAAAGATGATTTGATATTTGGATTTTAACTGAAATGTCTCAATACCATGATGTTTTTATGAATGTACATTTTCATTAACTTTGATGGCCTTGTTTTCAATTTCTGGAGGCATGAGCTAAACCCAAAGCTCTTCTAACTTGAATAAATGATGGTAAAAACTTCGAAAACTGCAAATACCATTATATCCTTTCAGAATACACAATTTATTTTGAACCCCAAAAACTCTCCACTTTTTTATTTTCTGTTATTGGAACAGAAGTCAACATTCCCATCCCTTCCTTTTTCTGCCTTTTATTTTTTCTTTCCATTTAACGATTGCTCTTCGCTCACCAGAGGGTGGTTGGGTGTAGGTGTAGAAGAAGGGATTACAGGTGACCTCACCCCTGAATAAATTGCAGGGGTGACTTAATTTGGTAATTACCAAAGAAAAGGAACAGCCTTGCCCTAAATGGGTTGCAGCTGTGACTAATAAAGATAAGTGTGATAAAAGGGGTGGATGAGGAGGTCAGGGGGATCCTGGGGGAAGTGGACTTTGAGGAGCTCTGAGGAAGAGGGAACAATCTAGTACAAACACAAAGAGTGAAACAAGGAAGAGAGCTGCTGCTGTAAAAGATCTGCTGTGCGGTCAGTCTGGGTCTGATGGAGGTAGAGCCTGTTGTTGGAGCCTGCAGTCACAGTTGAGCTACGTAAAAGCCTGTGGTCAGAGTCTGCAACCTAATATTTGTAGCCATAGTCCAGCAAGCAGAGTCTGCAGTGAGACCCTACAGCAGGAATTTGCTGTAATCAGAGTCAGGATGGCTGGGCTGTAAAGAAGAATAAACTGGGATGCTTTTCACTTTCAGTGAGAAATAGAAAAAAAAAATAGCATCATATCTGGGCTTATTTCTACCCTTAACTAGAGGTCTGCTACAACAGTTGGGCACTGGAATAGCTCCCCAGGGCAATGGTTGCAGCACCAGCCTGACATAGTTCAGGAAGTGTTTGGATAATGCTCTCAGGCACAGGGTGCAACACTAGAGGTGTCTGTGTGGGCACTTGCTGTCCTGTGCAGGGCCAGGAGTTGGACTCAGTCCTGGTGCATCCCTTCCAACTCAGCATAATCTGTGATTCTGTGAGCTTCATCTAAATTTTGCTGTCTATAATTTTATCTTTCTTCCTTTCAGAGACTGTCACTGCACATTCTGATCCATAGGGTTCAAACTTTTGGAGTCCTGCCATATAATAGGTGGACCTTGTTTCCTTACTGCAGTGTAACCATTCATCAGTCTACCCATCCTTTCCTGCCGGACCTTGGGTTTCTGTGTATATATATTTATGCAGACTGAAAGAAGCCTGATATGGCTGGAGCACCTTCTTTATTTTAATTACAATGTAGTACTGCTAAAGAAAGCATATCTCTTATCAGTCAAAACTAAATCATGTTCTGAGTATTTTCACAACAAATCCAGTGCAATTTAATTTTAGCTATGTTTCCATTATAGTTATGTGTATTTATGTTCTTGCTCTCCTTACATGAAGTAAAAAATTTATTTTAGGGAACATACATTTTGCTGACAACTGGTAATTCAGTTTTCCCCCATTTCCTTATCTTTTCACATCATGAATATTTCTAGCACTGTCTTCAACACATTCCTCTCACAAGTTCTGTCAGTCTGATTTAAGAAAAGAAGGCTCTGTTCAACTCCATTACCTAGAATAATACCAAGCTATTTTACATCACAAAATACACTCCGTGAGATTCTTAAACTCACAGAATGATTTCACTTGGAAAGGGTCTTAAAGATCATCTGGTTCCAGGCTCTGCTCTCTGGGCAAGGTCACCTTCCACTAGGCCAGGTTGCTCAAAGCCCCATCCAGACTGGCATCGAACGTTTACAGGGATGAGACATCCACAGCTTCTCTGAACAACCTGTTCCAGTGCCTCACAGTGCTCACAGTAAAAAGGTTCTTCCTAATATCTAATCTAAACCCACCCTCTGATTGCAGCTGTTTTATCCTGTAGCAGAGAGCAAGCACGAACGTTTACAGGGATGGGACATCCACAGCTTCTCTGAACAACCTGTTCCAGTGCCTCACATTGCTTACAGTAAAAAGGTTCTTCCTAATATCTAATCTAAACCCACCCTCTGATTGCAGCTGTTTTATCCTGTAGCAGAGAGCAAGCATCTAAGTGCAAGACTACAGCAACTATCTTAATATTATGAGCCAAGATATCTGCATGTGTGCCCTGCATTTGTGGTTTTGTGTGAAAGTTTACTTAATAAGGAAGGACAGACAGATAGATAAACAACAGCTTCTAAGAAAAATGTCCGTGTTGAGAAGCCCTTTCTGCAGTGTTATCTTTCAAACTCTCAGGCAGGGCAGAACTTTGCAACAGAAAAGGGGGAAAGGGAGGCAGGGTATAACTTACATATTACTGTGCTCTCCTTTTTATTTTTTTTTTCCTAAGAGTTTAAAAAGCCTAATTTTGGACTGTCAGGAACATACTGTTACAATATTGAATCTCTTGCGAAGTTTTAGCTCTTTAACAGGCATAAGAATAGAAATAAGTAAAATGCAAATTAAGGCAATTCAATAAAGGAAGACAAAGAGAGGCCATGGAGGCAAAATGACATGGACTGTTCTCATCAGGTCCCATCAGTGCTTTTGACAGTAGTGTTGTTCTATTTAAAACTACAAATAATTTACCTTCTCAACAGAGATAGATATATTTTTCTCCTTTAGACCCAGAAAGAAGCAAAAAGGTAAGTGGAAAAGGCTGTCTGTAGTTACCTTATTTTTTGAGTGTTAGACATGCCATTAGATATTTCTTACTCCTCATATAAAACCATGTCTTTCTTTTATTTAAGCTATTAGATCACCCTCTTGAATCATAACCTCTTCCATTTCAGACACTCATTCCTTTAGTGAGACCAGCAACTTTCCTTTTATTAAATCGTGCCTTGTATTTGGCTAAAGCAAACCTGAGAGACAGCTAGCTTTGATTTAAAAATAGCAGAAGATATGCCATTTCCCTTACAGAAACTCCCCAAGCTTAATCACTGTCATTGTTTGAAATTCTGTCTCTTGCTTTCAGCTGTCAGCTGTGAAATTATGGAGGCATTTGGGATGGTAGTCCATGTACCCCAGCGAAGCAGTGTCTCTGTGGGCTCTGTCTCCAGAGAGAGGACTCTCTTGGGGACAATTCAGAGCACCAGAAGTTTCCCTTCTGCTCTGATTGTCCCCATGAGCATACTATGCAGATGGGAGAAAAAAGCTTTTAGAAGCAAGGTCTGGGGCTGAGAAACAACTTGTGCATATTTCACACCCATACATTTTTCCATGGAGGTATGTGTACTGAGTAATTAGGCTGTCTTTAAGTTCCCTTTTTAGTGAGAAAAATAGTTGAATTTCTTAAGCACAAATTCTGTTTCACCAATCCAGGAACTGTTTATTTAGATTTTCAGTTTAACTTTTAGTTGGTAAAAGGATACGCCCATCTTATTGGGTCATCTCATTATTTCATTTGAATGACAACTCATCACATTTGTACAAAGAGATGACTCTATTCTTATTATTGTAGTGCTACTTCTAACCTCCTTATTTAAACATTTGAGACCCAAAGGCCAATTTGCTTGTTTAGATGCATTCCCCTATCCCCAGTAGCACAGAGGCCAAAATTACTTTTTTCCTCTGGTAGCACTGAATTTCCTTCAGAGGCAAGGCACAATCAGAGGTGACCTCATGAAATCACTCTGAGGCCAAATGTAGGCTTGAGCCTACATCATACAACACAAATTCTTATTTTTAAGAATTTTCCTCACTCCTACATCTCTTGCTTCCTGCTGTAATGTCTAACTCATTTCCCAGTTAAGATTTTCCTCATATGTAATCTGCATGTCCACTGAGGTGAATTACAACTATTTCTTGTCTCACATTTGCTGTACACTGAGGAATATCCAACAACACCTCCTTTTTATACTCCATTAGCTTTATCTTTTCCAAACTAAGCTGCCTTTTTTTTTTTTTTCCTAGATTCCATTCTTTGTTTGGCTGTCTAAACTGGTTTCCCTCTTCTTGTTTCCCTTATCCAACATGTGAACCTGTCTGCAAAGTAGTGTTCTGAGGTGGACACAGTACTCTAACCAAAGTCTCTCTGCTGCAAGATCCCATGTGAATGGAAATTATTCCTTCACACAGGTTATGTTCTTGCTAAATATATTACTGAAATATTACTTTTTTTAAGGGTTTTTGTTTGGTTGGTTTTGGGTGTGTTTTGTTGGGATTTTTGGGTGTTTGTTTGGTTTTTTGTGTTTTCTTTTTTTTTACAGCAGCATTATATTTCTGACTCTTACTCTGTTTGTGGCAATTATTCCCAGACCCTTTACTGGAGTGATCCTGCTGAGCCAATGAGTCCCAGTTTTCCCTTTATGCATTCCATTTCTCTGTTCTAACATGAAGCACTTTGCCATTGCCTGCACTACTTTATTCTTGTTGACATCAAGCCATCTGTCTAATTTACCACAGACATTTTGAATTTTCATCGTGTCATTCAGTATTTGTGAGGCAGGAAGCCATGCATAAATTTTACAAATCAGTCCTAATGAGAGGTCAAAGTCATTAACAAAACTATTCAATAATACCACACCAAGAGAGACCTCCCTGGTACTTGCTGGAAATGTCCTTTTTCTCTCTGACAATGAACAGCTGGTAAACAGTCTTTTAGTGTGGTGCAAAATGTCCTGTTTCTTATGTGCTTTTCAGGCAATCACCTGTTTTACTTTAATAGAGCTTTCATCATACAGATCTAGATAACAAACAGGAAGGAATAAGGTACCATAAATAGTATAACAAGAAAAGAGTAGAATATTTACAATATGTAGCAGCTCACAGTTGGTTTTACTTTATTACAGAAATGTAGTTTCTGTAATAAAGGCAATGAAAATCTATGAAAGCAATTATAGAAGGAGTGTGTTTCCCTGTTACTACTGTGTTATGAGAAAAACAGCACTGCTGTGGAAAAAATGAAAAGGCTATCAAAACTACCCATATTGTAGCTGTGTAGGAATTATGTACAATTTCAATTTTTTTGTTTTCCTGATCAAATGTCTAGAAGATAATCAGTGCCAGTCTCATCTCATTCATTTTTGCTTTATGGGCTCTCAGAGTACCCAGAATTTCAAAAACCAGTTTTTCCAAAGCATATTCATATCTCCAGAGAGAATGGAAACAACATTAGAGCTAATGTTTTCTTTCTGGCAAAAACTATTCCTATGCAAAATCAGCATAAAATAAATGCAACATTGAAGCTGTAATAGACCCTGTTAGCCTAAACACAAAAAGATATGGTTAGTTTAAGCTTTCTTCTAAAAAGATCCAGAGATGTATTATAAACAAAAGTAAAAAAAAATTACTGTAATGGACTTCATAGCTGATTTGAGGAAATCATAATGGTCATAATGAAGTCATAACCCAGGCCTTGGTTTGTTTAAACACATCTTTGTGTATGTCTTGTTTGGAAAGGGAGAACCATACCAGTAGTAATTTCATTTTTTTGTTTCTCTGGAAGAGTAGTGAGTGAAAGACTCACTATAAGTTCTGAAATATGATTTGACAAAATATCATTTGCATAGTTTTCCATTGGCATCAACTTTTCCTGTCAGTGTGTGCAGTCATGTTTTGGGAAAGAGGTATCAGAAGAAAAAAACTGGGCAAACATGCTTGAAACTCTTCTAATTTGCCTAATTGTCTAAATCCCAATCTTTCTTGATTTTCATGTGAATTGCAAAGAAAATTTCTTTTTATAAACTTATCTCTAGTTTGCATTTAATAAGTAAGCATCTTAGCATTTTCAAATATTACCCATGTCATCCCCAGTTTATTCTGTGTATATGCACACATTCCTCTAAGTAATTGGTCAGATGCAGTTATATACATCAGTGTGATTTAAATGTTTTTATATTAGTGCGTATAGAATATATAATTATATAATTAACAGTGTGTGTGTGTGTTGGGAAATAATGACTTACTTACCCTGAGAGCAAGGCAAGAACTACAAGGCTGGCTGGTTTGTTTTTCAGTAAGTAAGGATAAGGAGTAGTATTTAGGCCTATGACCAGCTTTGTGAATTCAAACACATCAAAACAAACTGCATGTAATCTGTGCAGGATAAGATCCTGATGAACAGATAAAGTCCATTACACCTGCTTTGGAAAAAAATAAAATCAACCAGGAACAAGGGATGTTTTTGTCGAAAGGAATGCTTGGTTTTGTTTTTAGAAAATGAAACAGCAAAGAAAAACACCTTAGACCCATGCTATCAATGTGGAAATATCATAAATCTGCTACCTGAAAACCTAGCATAATTATGGTTTCTGTTTTATATATTGCTGCTATGTATTAGTATATAAAGCAGGTTATAAAAATACACATAGGTGTCAGCTAGAGATTATATTCTTTGTTTGATTTTTCTAATCTGAAAAACACTGGCAAACCACTTTGACAGCAGTATGGTTCTAAAGAACATATAATGTGAAAATGAACTGAGTATTTGCTCCCAGAAAAAGATGCTGTTTTAAAAGAATTTGATATCCATATAATAATAATCATTATAATTACTATAACAATCATAGCCTGCTTAGCTTTAATAAAACATATTTTTATTAATTCATTTCAGTTAGTTGCTCAGAGCAGCCTCAATACTAAAGTGTAATTATAGTATATGCCAGGTGAATGCCATTCTCTGAAATCAATTACCATGGAGATGCCCTCATTATAATCTATGATAAAGAGTTCATTTATTTTTTAAGACCTATGTGTTTCCATTAAATGTGAATCAAGAAGACCTTAAAGTAAATAATTAGGAGGTGAGGTGACCTTTTACAGAGATGGTCAAGCAAAATAGAAGAATAAAAGTTTACCTAAAATGACATGACAGATTTTCTCAAAGGATCAAATCCCAATTTTGACAGCTGGATTATGCCACCCTTCCTGTGCAGAGAAATAACTTTATAATGGTTTCTGTCATTTCCCCACCAAGGGTTGATCAGTACAGACTCCTTTCTCAGTGTCCCTCCTGTAAAAAGTTCATGATTGGAGCCTTACCAGTTGGCTGGTGGCATTTCTCTAAATTGCAGGTTCAATTTCATAAATATACAGAGAAGAAAACTGTTTGAAACACTTACTGCCTCTACCTGTTGCAGTCTTTGAGCATTTAGCAAGGCCCCCGTGGAGAGAAAATGCTTAGTCATGTACTAAACCCTACTTCCTAAGACCCTCTGTTATCTCCCTGTAACACTATTGGCTACATTCCAGATGTCCTAAGACTATAGGTCAAAACACCAAGACCTCAGACTATTGGCTAGTTATCCCAATCCTACCTAATCCTATAAAAACCCCTACTTCTGCCCACTTCGGCAGAAGACGCCGTTCCTGGACCCCTTCACGGAACCCCCACTAAAGACTTCGTGGAATACGTCGCTCGGGTCTTCTCGTCTCTTCACCCCTGGGCTAGCTTGAGCGGCTACCTGGCAAGCATCGAGCTGAATATCACTGATAGCTGAAATCACTAAAAGAGCTGTACCGCCTGATAAGAATCAGGCTGAGCTTGCCAGGATAGTTCGCGGCCGGGGCGTCTGCCGAAGCAGGATGAAAGCCGCTCCTTAGGACCGGAGACCGGGAACCCTCGCTATCCGGACGATCTAAAACGGCACCGGGGGCTTTGTCTGCCACCCAGGCTGGCCACCCGGGCAGGGCAGGCAGCCTCCGGTTCACCGTTTTATCTACCAACAAAAATAACCAAAAAGGTGTCTGCTACTGTGAATACCGTTTTTTGTTAGCTGGCATCTATTTAATGAGAGCTATAGCTCTCACATCCTCTTCCTCATGTACGCACCCAGCCAATGTCTAAATATTAGTTCCTTAAGAAAACAATGTTTGTGAAGGCAATTCATTGCAGCCAGTGAAGGTGTAGTGCTTTAAGAAGTCTTCACAAAAGCATCTTTGCCTATATTTAAATGCACAGGACCTCCCTTAGGAGGTGTAGGAAGTGATCCCATACAATTTCCTCTCCACCTCCATTGTCAATACTGGAATGTGTGTGCTTGCACCAGAAGAATTGTTTTATTAGGCACTTACAGTGTAGCCATGTGCCAGTGGTGTCACATGGGCAGGAAGTGCCATCATTGAGAGACTTCATAGCAAATTGTTTCTGGAGTGTCAGTGCACTGGCCTGGTAGAGAGTTGAGGGCCACGTGTCTCCAAACATTTCCACAGAACTCTGGTACAGCAATGACATCAGTCCCTTGTCATGTGCAGACCTTTCTGTTATATTAACTTGCACTCCAGAGTTCAGTGGAAAATAGAAATATCAAATCACATGGGAGTTAACTTCTCAAGCAACATGTGACTTCCAGACTCTGAGGTCTAATCTCTGAGGCTTATTTTTAGGAAAGTAAGGTACCTAGAAATGCACATAGGAAGTTTTTAGAAGGACCTACCATTACATACCTTTCTGAAAACTGGATTTAAATACCTGATCATGTGGCACATTTTTCAGTGCACATGAAATCTGTTCACTTAATAAAGAGAACTGGTTAGAGTAATTAGGTGCCTATTCACTGACTGTAGGTTTGTAGAATCCTGGAATAATTCAGGCTGGAAGGGACCTCAGAAGGTCTCTAATACAACCTTCAGCTGTGATTAGACTAAATTGCTCAGTGGTTTTATTCAAGTGAGTGGTGGGCACCTCTGGAGACTGCAGAGTCTCTCTGGTTGACCATTTCCAAGAGGCAGAAAAAAACTTCTCAGTTTAACTTAGTGTATTCTGAATGTCAATTCAGTGAGCTTGTGCCTACTGCCTCTTGTCATCCCTTGCTTCACTTCTAGAGTGCCTGGCTTCATCCTCTCAGTATTGGAGGGCTCCTAAGTGCCCCCAAATCACTTTTCTTGAGCATGAGTGAGCCCAGCTTCTTCATCCTCTCCTCACAGAAAAAAATGCTCCAGCCCTCAACAATCCTGCTGGTTTCTTTTTGAGCTCACTTGAGTTTGGGTATTTCTTATATTTAGGTCCCAACATGGATGGATTATTAAGGTGTATGATTGCTGAAATCTGAAATTGCTGAAATTGTCTGAAATCAACTTTCTGCCATAGGGCAATCCAGTATTTTCCAGTTCTTTGCTCACAACAGTGGAGTTGGCCTACATAGCACAAATAAGTCTAGGCCTAAAATGCCACCATACCTATTTCTAATTAAATCAGTATTGTAAAAGTCAGTTGTGTTCCCCAGCCACTGGTGAATTTCAGTTGCATTCAGACTGCTATCTATGACTTAAAAGCCTTCAGTACAAAATTGCTCACAAAGCTGGGCATTGAAAGAAATAACTAAACATAATTCAGAGCAAGAGTGGCAATCCAATCTCATTCAAAACCCTGTTTCCTCTCAACCAGAAACAGAGTAGCAAAAAAAAGAAGGCTGAGCACCTGGGAAGTGCTGCCTGTGCTTGAATTGTGCTATGCATGTAACTGGTGATTTGGGTTAACATTAAAGTCAGGAGGAACTCAGAGGAAACTTGTTTTAAAGGTGTCTAAAATCTCTGGTGCACATCCTAATTATAAAGGACAAAGTTAGTACACAAATTACTTGCTTGCCTTTACAAATGGCACAGTGTCTTTTCTTCTCCGAATGAAAAATTCTCAGCACTTGGGATTCTGAGCAAGCTGTTAACTTATTTTTCACTCTAATTAAGTGTACACCATACCTCACTTTTTCTCAGTCCAGCACGGACAGAACTTCTGTAGACAGATTGCTACACTTACTGTACAGCATGAGCATACTCACTTTTTCTACTGCCAAAAAAATAGTAATTAAGAGAGGACAGAAAACCCCAAACAAACTTAGAGGAAGGCTAAACAGGTTTATTTATGTCCTAAGCATAAATTGCTGCTCTGCAGTAATCAGATATGCTCTGCCTAATTCTTGGGGCTCCTTTTTATGGACTACAATACCTTCCCTTTCGTGTCCCAGGTTTTGTAAGTAGCAAAGCTGTGGTCTCCATTGCTCTCTGAGCCTTCTGAAATACATCCTTGGACCGAGGAGAATGAGGAAGACTATACAAAGACAGTGGTCAATCAGTCTGATGCTTAAAAAGAAGAAAAGAAAAAAAAAAGGTTGGAAACATCTTAGATCCTCAACAACTTAAAAAAAAAATCACTTTATTACCATACATTTTAGTCTTAGATTTTTCAGGAAGGCTATTTTATTCTTTCAGAAAAGTAAAGAGATTAGTAAAATTTGTGGCAAAGCAGGAACAAGATTCAACTTAAGGCAATGTAAGAACATTCTAAGTATTTTATCCACATTTTTCATGTAATTTATTTCTCTAAGAAGCCATATAGATTCAATGCCTGGAAGGAAACAAAGAGAAATCTATTTAGAAATCAAAACTGCTACAAGTTGAATAAGTATTGGGTAACTGCTCTGCTGAGAGTAGAATTTAGGCATTTGAGAGTATCTTTTAAAAGATATTACAGGCTAGAGAAAAGCATAGCAATATATATCCACTTTAGAGGTCCTAGGGACATATCTACTATCTCTGGATTTTGAGCACTGTAATCAAACATTACTATTATTTAGACATGATCAACTATTCTGTTAGTGATGTTGCACTGTTATTTACTCAGTAGAAAGAAAGATCTCACGATCCCTGTAAGTTTCTAAAAGACCTGGAAAAGCATCTGCAGCAGCTCACCAAGGAGTCATGAGGTATTATTTCAGGAAACATGGAGGAACTGCTGCTGAGATAAATAAAGGAATATATTATCCACTACTAAGGCATTAAAAGTGATTTCAGAGACAAAAAAGATACCCAAAAGCTCATTCAGATGTGGGACATCTAAAAAATCATAGTATTAATTAGCCACAATCTATAAATTTTTTATTAAAACAAATGTCTGTAAATCCTGTTTTCTTAACCAATCATCTTTGTCACAACAGACTGTTCACTGACAAAACCAGTTTCTGCTGAAATTTTTCCACATCAGATAATCTGAAACAACAAAAAAATTTCTTGCCTTCTATAATTTTCTGTAAGGAGATGGCTCCTGTTTCAGTTTGCAGCTTTGGAATGATACTATTCAGTGGAAACAGTTGTTTGGGCTTTTTTTATTAATTTATTCTCATTTCAAGGCCTAAAAGCAACATTTCCCTGATGTTCATTCAAAAAACTCTGATAAACATCCCTTTTTAATTTTGAATAGGTCGGAAACTGGAGCAATTTTAAGAGGAAAGAGAGTGCACAAAGGTATTGCATCAGCTGTATCAATGAATTTGCTGGTAATGTCATAATACCACTAGACAGAGATGCTCTCAAATTGCTGCTAAGTACTCACAGGAAAAATAAAGTTCCTGTATTTGAAGCAAATTGGTACTGAATCTCTGGGAACATGTGCACTAGAAAAAGCAAAAGGAACCCTTAGGTGATGAAAAGAAGTAATACTGAGAGGTGAAAAAATACAGGGGATTGGAACTTCTGCCTTTCACCAGCCCTTGAGCACGAATATATGCACGTGTAATGTGTTATAAGTGACTGCGTGCACAGGCATAGGTGAAGGTGACACACTTAACTTTGGTGTTGCAAAGGCTGCCAAAGGTCCTAGATAAAATGTGCGCATGGGGGGAAGTATATAGTTTGGCTTAATTGAATCAAAGCACACCACTGCAACATGGCAAAACTACATTTGTACCAGAGGCGGTGACTTTGTGTGTTTGATGTAGCTTGCTTTACAAAATGAGTTTACGAGTTTACCTACAACTGTATCTGTCTTTGACAATATTGGAGGCTCAGTCTCAACTCGTCTTTAATGTAGAATTAACCTTTCATACAGGGTAGTTAGATAAATGTCATTCTGTTTACTCCATTCATTTATCTTTTAAACATGTTTACGCACAAACATACATGTCAGGAATTTACATATTACGATTATGTGAGAACAACCATATTTCTAACCACTGATTTTTAAAAAATCATGAAAGAAAAGAAGCATTTCATGAAAAGACAAGGATTATGCAGCCAGGCAGCCAGCCCATGCACGCTAAGGACTGCCAGGTGACACTTCAAGAAAACTTTTGCTCCCTTCAGTTTCATTAGAGTTTGAACTCTGACTACAAGAAAATCTTCCTCTTGCAAATTTACACTTGCAAGGGTCTTCTGACATCACAGCTGTAGAACTGATTGCATGGAGAGAGCTCATTGACATAGCATGGCTGATGTGAAGCACAGTCCTTTTTAATTTAAAATTCGAAAAGTTTTGCCTTACTCCTTGGTGATACTTGGAAGGGAAAAAGCTGTCCTATTATTATTCTGATAAAATTTCCCTTTGCCAGGTTGCCTGCAAAATTATCAATGTGTTCTGATCTCTACTGCTTATCATTTATTGTACCCCAGCTTTAACAATGTGGCTTTACTGGCCTTGTGCGCTGCACAAATTGAAGCCTTTCATCATCACTTGTATGAAACCTCGAAGGCAAGGATTGATCCTTCCTTAATTTGAGTGAGCAATCATGCCAAGGTCATGACTAGAATAAAGCATGCGTCTAACTAACTTTTTGTAAACGGTGTCTCTTGCAATCCAGGCCCAGAATCAAATAATTGTAGGTTATAGTGACTGTTCCCTTTGCTAAAATTTCTGATGCACAGAGTCTGTACTTACCCAAGGTGAGCACTGTTCTATGTCTTCACTCAGCTGATGGACATTGAAAATAGAAGTACTTTCTATCTCCTATCAGTGCCAGAAATATCTGACTAAATAGTGAACAGGAAAGAGAGAAACTTAAGTGAGCCTCCAGTGGGTGAGAAATAGATTTTGGGCTCTACTTCTGAGGTTGTTCTTTTCAAGAGAACAATGTGGGATGGTGCAGATGTCACAGTGGTCTTTTTCTTCTCCACCACATATCTAAATATCTAGAAAACATACTAAAATAAAACTGTTTTGATGCAGAATCTGCAGAACTTTTTAAAATATTTTCTTGTTTTTTGTTTCTAGGGATAATAGAAAATAAGACTGGACTGGGACCTGGGAGGTATTGACTAGACCAGCTCTTTATTACAACACAGTTAACTACAATTAAAACATTTTGCACAACTGTTCAAAGGTGGTTGATAATGCTGATAGATTCTTATTTTTGTATTGCCACTAGCTTATACCTGGTCCTGGTAAGAAAAATCAGTTGTTCTGTTAGCCTGAGAGCAGTTTGTTTCTTTTGTTATTGCTGTTGTCTGCATTAAGCTTTTATGTCAAAGTTATTTTTACGATTCCAAGACAAACCATGAAGACAAAAAACAGTAACAAAGAGCAGATAAAGTCCTGTTACATTTTTGCCTTTTTTTTTCCCCTTTCATTTTGTTTTGAAACCTTTTTATTGCAATTATCAAAAACCATTAGATGGGTTCGGTTTAGTGAATGCACCACAGAAGGGAAAATCAGTTCTGTGGGGAACTGGTGTTCCATCTCTGGAAAAGGGCTCACTGTCAACATCTTCCTATCCATCGCAGAGAGAGAGACTCTGTTTGTGTAATTAACACTGCAAATGAACCAGCAAGCAATCAGTCAGTAATATCTCTCCAATGCATGCAATATTCACTGAGGACACCTCTACAGAGAAAAATCATTGTGTGGTCTGGAAATGCATTAATTTATGTGAATATGAGCTTTGTCTCTATGTGCATGGAGTTTTAGTGATAGCAGGATCACAAACCCTGTTCTCTCAGACTTGATATGTTGTGCCAGATGGTACATGCACATTCCAACATGATTAATAAGTTCCTATAAAATTATCAAACCGCATTTTTTCCACATAACTTGTTGAGGTATCAACACAATTCCCTTGTGAAGTTGTTCTTACCAGCCTCTGCAGTTCCCAGTGAAATGTTAGAAATAATAAAGAAAAAAAAAATCTGTTAGCTATAGGTACCCTTTTCAAACCTTTAAATCCTTTAACCAAAAGAGAAGCTGCTGTCAAACCAACAGCAGTTGGTGACAATGGAAAGACTCCTTCAAACAGAAAATTTTTGAACATTGTTCTCTGCGTATATATATTTATTCATATATATCTCTTTATATCTTTCTGGTTTTGGAAGAATGAAAAAATTCAAGTCAGCCTCAAATCTTCCAAATCAGAATATTCTGTGGCAACAAAGCAAACAAATAAATAAAACACTTAAGATCAAATAAACTTTTGTGCCTAGTCTGTGCTTTAATCTCTTTAGACATTTTCAATAAATAATTGCACTCACAGAGAGCTGACATAATAAAATACTCTAAAAACTTCCTCCACGAGAATAGAAAAAGTTGGAAATGGGTCTCCTAGAAGAAAGAAGATTATACTCTGCTACCAGTGAGAGGCAACCAGAGCAGCATCATCATTCTCTGAATTTTTGAGAATGGTATCCTTATTACTGAGCATTTTTATTTTGTTATGTTTATTCTTCATCCTGAGTTAATGTGTGTTTTTGACCAGGAAAAGAAATAAAAACTGCTCCTTAGATAAAAGAAAAATTTATTTATCCTGTTTGGGGTTCGCACTTCTAATTCAATAGCATAAAAATTACTTTAAAAATTGCTTTTAGGGCACAATTTCTGTTAAAAGAAAGCTTTATTAATTATTCTAAAGACTATTTTAGGAAAAAATCAAACATATCCAGTTTCAGATTGTAGTGTCTTGTATTTCTGCATCATGCGCTCCTGT
This sequence comes from Bombycilla garrulus, assembly GCA_013400315.1. Classification (NCBI taxonomy): domain Eukaryota; kingdom Metazoa; phylum Chordata; class Aves; order Passeriformes; family Bombycillidae; genus Bombycilla; species Bombycilla garrulus. The sequence goes on along the minus strand of VXBU01009944.1, from coordinate 448,614 downwards.
TTTGATTTAGGCTGGTTCTCATCCTACTTAAAACAAGTAAGGCATGAAGAATGCATTTTATCTATTGATTTTGTGCTTTTCATCTTTACAGTTCTCGAGGCCTTCAAGAAGTTTCCAGTATTACATTTCAGAGTTTCTAGTTCAAGTAGCGGGGTTTTTTGCTATTAGTAATTAATGCTAAGTTATAATTTGCTTAGATACATAAATTCCCATTTATTGCTTTATATTTATTAAAAGGAGGTAATACTTCTGGTCAGAGTGGAATTTCCTGGCACTTTCTGCTCTGTGCCATCCCTTTCACACCTCATACATAAGGTGTGATCCACCTACACTTTTTTTCACAGATGCACCAGCCCCTTAAGTGACCATAACTCCAGCTTTTTCCTGCAGGGGAGGTGAGAATTCCCAGAACACTGCTGAACAAGTGTCTTTCTGTCTCTTTCTGTCTCTCTTCTCTCCTGCAGTAGTAGTCCACTGCCACAAGTGAGCCATCTATTAAAAAAATCCACTTCTTACAAAATAACAAATTACTTCAGCAGAAAAGGGCAATTTAAAATCTTCAAAGGTCTACTGGAGGAGCTATCTTTTGTGGCGGTGCTGTCCTTTCTCAGGTTCCCCTCCTTTGCGCATAAGCCATTTGTTGGCTGACTCCTCTCCTAGGAAAAGCTGCAGGGTATCTTCTCTATCATCTTGTTCCCGGCCAGCAGAACAGCTGAGTCCTGTGGCTTGGACCTTTGCCATTGCCCTGCAATTGCCTCCCTGAAGTTTGTTGTGTGGTTTCTTATCTATGCTGCTTTTAGGCTTGTTTTTCCCATGGCAGCCTATTAAGTCAGACCACATTGACTCCAGAAAGTTTATAAACCAATACACTGTTCACTTCTCTGAAAAGGTCAAGAGCAGACTTTCTATGACTAGTACTGTTCAGTATTCTTGTGTGGTGGCATAATATCCGAGTCTACCGTATGTAGACAACAACTGCTCCAGCAATTTTAGTGGTTAATATTTAATGGTTGGTTGAAATAGTGATTTATTTAGAACATTTAAACTGATTCCACTCTTATTGTGTGTATTAACATCAAAAATAAATGTTAGGCATTGAGACGTCTTATTGTTTAAGGAGACATGATAAACACTGATGAAACAATCTCTTTCTAGCAAAATGTTGCCAAATTAGCAGAAGAGCTTGTTTTCATCATTAAAAGTTAGAAATAAATAACAAAAAAAATGAGCTGGTACTTTTGTAGATGAGGATATCTTGTGTGGTGTACTAAATAAAAGGCAGATGTCTTCCTAATTCTTTTGATAATGAACAAATTTTATCAATGTGCCGTTGGAAATATAAAACTGCTGTCAGAAATAAAGCGAAGTGTCTTCACCTCTTACAGATCTATTTACTTCACAATTAAAATGGTTGATATGCTAAGCTTTCTTTGTTTGATTTTACATCTTTATTTTCAGGATGCTCTCTCATTCTAGTATAATTTCACTCAGTTTTAGTGTTCAGTGAACACATTTTCTTTGCACAGGACTGTGCAGCAAAGCCTTTCTTTTTCTAAATGATATGACTCAGTTTCCCAGATCATGGTGAAGACTGTAATGAAATTTTTCTTCCTATTTTTTTTTTCTTTTTTATTTGGATTGCTTCTGCATCCTTGGTAATGTTTCTGCCTTCTTAGAAAAGCAATAGCACAGTAATCTGAGGCAGACGGCTTTGCTGCTTCTCAAGGTACACCACCTCTTCAAACCAAAAAGAGGCAGGGAAAGACTCAAACCCCAAGAGTCTGATCACTCTAACTCTTAGCTCCTCTGGATCCTGCTTTTTGGTTCAGAGGATGGTTCACTCACTCCTAAGTTTAGAAGATTAACAGGCAGTCTCCCCGAGGCTGCACTTGTTTTTCACTCCCTCCATCTTAGCCTCCCCAGGCTATCTCCAAAGGCTTTGGGTGAGATTAGCTGTCTTCTTTAGTGCAAGGAGAAAATCCATCCTGTCTAGCTTCAGCAACACTGAACAATGCCTGTGCCTCATTTGCTGTCACTGTGCAGAAATGGTCTCAGGGTTAAGGCTGCAGCCATCCTGGTTTGCTCTTCTAATGCTTCAGCAGACACCAGGAACTGGGAGCACTGTTTATACAACCCTGACTTGCAAATATTTACTTTATAGAGATTGTAAATGACTATTGACAATGCAGTCAATCTGATTGTTTGCACAAATGAATATTGTTCAGCAGCAGCTACAGAATTACAGCACAGAACTGAAAACAGCAACAGCTCCCATACAATGCTGATCAAAAGGTAAAGGTCTTTGAAATCTTCATTACAAGAGCAATTTTAGTGACAGCGTAGGAAAGCAATCAAAATAATCCAAATTCTAATCAAATGCTAATGAAAACTATCATGTGTGGACATTCTTAAGTAATAAAATTTGAATGTAAAACCTTGGCAGAAAATTGTACAAAAAGCTGAAAAAAAATTTCTGTTTTTCAAAGCAAATCTCTCCAAGTTACATGATTAATTCACCTAGTCAGAGTGAAAAATCCACTCTAGAAAACTGTGATTGCAGGTTTTTGTCTGCTAAAACATTGGTGGTTGCCACAGTAGTAAGTCAAAAACGTGATTAATGACTTCTTCTTTCCTATGAATTTAATCTCTTTTGTGCTCTGTGTTCAAAAGGAAACAAATTCAAGGGCTTCTATCTGTGGTTTTGGCAACCTCATAGCAGTGCAGATGCCAGCAAAAGACATTTCCATTTCTTTACTCACCTTCAGCACTGTCACTGAAAAATAGTCTGATGAAATTCTGAATCATTGCTATAAATGAATGTCAAGATTATTCTTTTCTATAAATGAATGTCAATGTTTTTCTCTCCATGAATAAAGTAAACTATTAATTTTCCAAAATATTTCCCTTATAATATTTTGAATGCTTAGAGAAAAAATATTAATATTTGCTTTGGTCAATTGCCTTAATTTCTGCAAAACATCTATGTTTCAGAGTTTATTCCAAGTACTGAAAATGCAGGATAAATCTTTTAGCATCAGTATAGCCCTTATATTTCAAGACTGCAAGTAGATACATTCCCATTTATTGGTAGACACCCCATGGGCCTCAGAAGTCCTCAATTTTTTCCCCCTCTGAGGAAAATGCAGAAAATGCTGATTAGAGGTGGTGCAATAGCACACTTGTGAGGAATAAGGCATAATTGTGAGAAATAGTGAAAAATTTTATTACATGAAGAGAGAATTTTTTCAAAAGGTAGATTCTTCATTTAGCATTCTGAATGGGGAGCTGGATTTTATGTGAAGCATTGATGAAAATAAAAATAGCTCCCAACAGCTGGGAGACAAAAGTTAGGAACTAGTTCAAACATGAGCAACAAATGATACTTGCCAACTTGGTACCTTTGTATCAGTTTACTACATTATCGTTCATAGACATCATTATATAGTATTCATTTCCATTTCTATTCAGCCCAGTTTATCTGCCAAAGCAAGATTTTGAATGCAAAGAAAGGACAGAACTGCTAATGATCACAGAATATTCTGAGTTGTAAGGGACCCACAAGGATCACTGAGTCCAGCTCTTAAGTGAATGGCTCACGAGGGGATTGAACTCCCAACCTCAGCTTTATTAGCACCACACTCTGACCAACTGAGCTAATCTCAGGTTCTATAGGTAGATAAGGTGTCTGAGATTTACTGTAACATTCTGTACTGAGAAAAAAATTTTGGATTTTAAAGCAGTCCTGCTAGCAAGAAATAGCATGGCATACTCAATTTGCATATTTTAACACTGATGTACTATGAATTGCTATATTAATCTGCCTTTTAAAAATATTTTAAATATATCTTTTAGTATTTCAGGCTTTTAAATTTTTTAATGTGTCACTTACGGAAAGTTTCTTGAACCTAAGGCTTCTTTATACTAAGCAGAGACAGAGCTTTATGCATGCCTGAGTCGTGCCTCTGAAGTTAGACTTCTGTTCTGAAAATCTTTTCTCATGCGGAAACTACTAAGTGGTTTTATTTCCATTTCTTTCTTGTTTAAAATGCAGAAGGGAGCCACCCTGATTAGATGACCATAACAGTTTAATAAGCACATAAAACAGCCTGTCGAATATTATCTCTTAATCTTCCATAAATTGTAAATTATGAGTGTTAGGACAAAAATTACTCTCTGAGATTTCCTTTATTAAATGTTAACATTTTTAAGAGGTGTCACCTACTGCAACCAGTTACCACATTTGTAAGATGCAATGCTGAGTTATCAAAAACATTAAAAAAGATAGTGACTCCATCTTGCTAAGCACAAGGCTGTCAGCTGAGCTCTCTGCCTGGGAAGGATGGATCTGAATAACCTCAGGAATGGTAAAGTGGATGACACCTGAGGTCCAAAGGCATCCAGACATCACAATGATGAGCTGATGGTAAAGCCACCACTCCCACCAGCACACAGATGTTCTTCAAACACCTGTTTTTGTGTTTGAGAGGCAAACAGGGCCTGAGGTGTGTTTGTGCAGTAGTTGTTCAGAAACATTGCACAAACTTTGCAACCAGGAAGGGCAGAAAACTGCCTGGTCTGCAGACCTAGCCATGCCCAGGAGTAGAATCGCTAAGGTGCATGGAAAATAAAGAGGTGATGTGTGGTACTAACATACCTTCACTAAGAGCAAATTATGTTTGAAGAATTTGATGGCTGCCTAAAACTAGAGTACTGCATTGGCAGATAAGGAAAGAACAGCTCTCCTGTAGAGATGGACTGAAAGACTTGGGGTTGTTCAGCCTGGAGAGGAGAAGGCTCTGGGGATACCTTCTATTGGCCTTCCAGCACTTAAAAGAGGCTTACAAGAGAGCTGGAGAGGGACTTTTTGCAAGGCATGTAGTGATAGGACGATGGGGAGCAGGTTTGAACTAAAAAAAGAGTAAGTTTAGGTTAGACATTGTTCCCTATGAGGTGGTGAGGCACTGGCACAGGTTTCCCAGAGAAGCTGTGGATGGCCCATCCCTGGTAGTTCTCAAGGCAAGGCTGGATGGGGCTTTGAACAATGGGATTTATTGGAAGGTGTCCCTGACCATGGCAGGAGTTTGGAATTAGACAATCTTTAAAGTCCTTTCCAACCCATACCATTCCATGAATCTGCAACTCTATGAATTTTGTTTGGAGGAATTTCATAGAATATAAGTATTTATATACTTATATACAGTGTAAAGTCCAAATTTTGGGTGTACTTACATTTATCCTGTTTTTTGCTCACAGATGTGTCCAAATGTTTGGCTTTTTCAGCACTCTGGTAACTAGAAAGATAATGCAGCTCAGTGAAGGAATTTTAAAAACCCCAAAATAATATGCATCACTTTAGGATCTAGACTTTATTGAGTGACTCCTATTCATGGAAAGTGCATCTGCTCTTTCATTTCAAAGTAGAGGTTGCACATTAGATTTACAACAGCAATCCACAAATACACTTCCTGTTTGAAGCAGAGTTTAGTAAAAGGTACTTGACAAAGATGAAGGCACACAAGTTGCCACCAGTTAAAAAAGATTGAAAGCATATTCAGCTGTCACTGAAGTGAGTATATTTAAGTGCCTTGTTGAGACGCACTCCAGCTTCTCCTGTCTGGGATAATACTCACCCTGCAAGTGTTAAACATCCCTCTAGGTACAGGACTCAGCTGTGCACTATCCACCTTTTTTCTCTGGCTTCTTTGTGAGAGAATGCCAGGGATGAGCCTCAAGAAAGAACCAAAAGTCACTTTGGAAAAGTGAAATCTTGGACAGACAAGAGGCAAGAGCCCTAGACTTGCACAGCGTTCACAAAAAAAGGTGAAGTTTTGGTGCAGTTTCAAATTCTGAGCTGAAGGAGTCTACCCAGTAGTAAAGATGAATTCAAAACTATTTAATCTAAACAAGGTACAGGGAAACCAAAGTGTTGATCCCGAAACACATTTTTAAGAATTGAGTGTTTTAGCTTTTGGGAGAAACCAGTAGTAATTTGCTGTAGTAAAGAAAATTTTTTTAAATGTTTGTCCACATAATTGAAACCAAGTGTTTCTGTTGAATTCAATAGATTGGCAACTATCTTCAAAGCACATAACCTGAACCAAACAACATTGGTTAAGGACACAGTTCATCCTTGACCTGAGTAATTTCACCTTCTAATTTGTAAATTACCCACCATTTTTGCATATATTCAAGGAGGCTTAATATAGAAGTAGCCTCTTTTTTTCCCTAAATGCCACTTCCTAAGTACAGGGAATTAACCATCTTTTAGGTTATTTATAGCATATATAGAGAAAATTTTCTTCTTAATTGTGGAGGTTAGCATCTGTTGTGGTTTCCCTAAAAAAACATTCCTTCAAAGGAAATGTGAAAATTATTCCATAATTTTATAATTTATAAATTAATTTGTACTTAATATATATTATTTTTAAAAGTTTAAAATAATATATTCTAAATTATTCATTTAGAAAGGAATTTAAATCTCTTCAATAAAAGAATACTAAATTTATTTTTTTTTTTCCTAAGAAATTGTTCCATGTTAAGTGGTATTTCTATGTCAGCTCACTGGGTGATATTTGAAAATAAAAAGTGCAATAAGCCATATTCCAGCTTTAAAGAGAAACCAACTGAATTATGTTATTTTTGTGTCCATAATTGATAAGGCATCTCTCTTAATCCATGGCTCTTCCAGTGAGGGATGGTTTCACCAGAATTAACCCATAAGAAGTTAATATGGTCAATGCAAGTTAAATTTCCAGAGTCTTTTCTCATCCAGATCTTATATTTGCTCATCAGTGCTTCATGGTTAAATGAAGAAGAACCTAGAATCTCATAGGACCCTGGGAGACAGCTCCCAGTGTAAGACACATAATGAATGATGTGCATTACATACGTACCCTTCATGAAAACCCAGGCAATCTGTATTCTCTCCTGATCTTTGGCAACTGGATATTTGCAGTGATTTCTCAGAGTTCCCAACTTAATAGGCATTAGTGAACCTGCTCATATTTCTGGCCACTCTGTTATTTAGCTCTGTAGTTGGTATGGTTTTACTAGGTAGGTAGACTATCAGCTGTACCCAGAGAGGGAGAAAAATACCTGCAATAAATGAGATTAGTAAGGACGTTGTGGCTGGTCTGACGTAAGTCCTTGAGGTGCTTTTATGCCATCACACAGCAGAATTTATTTAGTATGATTCACAATGCTAGAATCACAACATTTGAAGTGTGATTCCTGACATTCAGGTTAGGAAAGAGCAAGAGGGAATTTTTTTAATCAACACACATAGCAAGGTTTGTTAGAGCCATGAAATCCTGGCCTAAGTTCTCATGGACTTTTGAAAAAGATATAATAAAAAACTTGTATTTTATATTTCATGCCACCTAGAGGATCTTCAGTATTAAATAGAATCAGAAAAACATAGGAAAGTGAATAAAAAACCCCAAACCACAATACAAGCAGAAACCAGGGAAATCTTTTTTAGATCACTATGCATTTTCAGAGATCAGCATCAAGGAAAGAGAACACAACGTAACCAAGTTTCACAGCAACAACAGTAAATTTTATTGCTGACCTAACAAAAAGATATGTCCTGTAAAGGCTGATGACATCTGAATGCAACCATATTAAGAAATGTCTCAAAAATTATTTTGAATCCTGCCAGTGCACTACAAAAATATTTTTACTCCTTTTCAAGACAGGAAAGTGACAGCAACTGATAGATGGGTGGTCTATTAAGGGATTTGCAGACTTGCTGTAAGAATGTTTCTAAGAGAAACTTTTTGTTTTGCCTTAGGACTTAAAAAAATACAGAAAGATGTCAGTGAGCTTGATACTCAGTGAGCCTAGTGTCTGGAATAGCTAACTTTTATGAAGTGGAAGATGAGACAATACAGACAAAATTTTAATACCATTTAACATTTTTCAGTAGAGCCATTTGATCACATTTCCTATTCTCCATTAGAACCACAGAACATAATGGCTTTGTCTGTATTAATGTCTTAAATCATGCCCAGGAATGTTCCCAGACACGGGTAGATGTTCATCTATACTCTTAAGTGCCTGAAATGTCCCCTGGTGTGCTTTTGGCATATGTACGACTCTTCCTAATAATTCCCAGGCATAACACCCAAGCAGAGGGTGCTGCAGGTGCCTTTCCTGGAGGACCGTTTGTGTGTGCTTGATCTGTTTTTGGAGACTAGGAAAATCAACAAAAGCTTTACCAACTGGCTGTGGTGCTTGGGATGCACATGTAATTTGCTGGTAGAGACAGAGCCATGAGTCAGCCACTGAAAGGTTATGGGACTGTCTTGGACTATCACTGGTGCAAAACAGAAATAATGGAGGTGAAAAGATACTTATATTTAAACTGGTAAAAGTGAGAAGAAAGTGAAGTCTGAAATTCAAATAATGATACCCAACAGTGTTTCACATTAACTTTTTTTTCCAACAATTACAAATATCTGCTATTTGACAGCAGCATGAGAAGAAGTAATGAACAAAGAAACCAAGTATGCAGATAGTTAGTTTTCATTAATACAGTTAACTGGGGAAGAACACAAAATGACATACATAATTAATATTATTGTTACTGTTGTTGCATATATACATATTCACATATAATAGTTTTGTCTCAGAAGCAACACCTCATCTTTTTCATTTGAGGAATTCTTGATAACAGGCTGAATTCATTTAGAGACAAATTATCCCTACATAGTTAATCTGACTAATGTTTAGAAACAGAAAACAAACCAAACATTAGATGAACAGAACATACAGAAAAATACTGATGGTTCAGAAAAGAAGCCATGAGAACAAAGAAGATAACCTTGTCATGGGCCTTATTGTCATCCACAACAAGCTGAATGAACACAGTGTCTGAAAATGTTACTCTATGTCGGCATGATTCAGTGCAGGAAGCAGGATTTAGACCTGCAGCAAATTGCTGCATGCTTCCTACGGGCTGTGTGCGTGAGCTATATATAACCGTGACCCACAAAGCTCTGCTTGGTAAAGTATTGGACCCAGCCTTCTTGCAAGCATATGGAGTTTTATTTTGGAAGACTTTTCTATCCAAAGTACTTCTGCTGAAGCAGAGATCCAGCTTCTTACTGACTTGGTGTTCTGGAAAGCTAGGCTGTGTGCACATGCTAAACAAATCTCTCTTGGACTGCTGCCCATTCTCTACTCTCAGGAAAAGTGGTCTGGGATGGCTTATGTCCATATGGCTCAACTTCCTGCCTCAAAATATGATGCCCACATCTATCCTGCCTGTCAAGAAGAGCCTGTGGTCCATGTAATCTCCAGAACTGTGGTCAAACATGGAACTGCAGTCTGGGATTTGCCTGGAAGGGGTTACAGCAAGGAGTGTGCTGGTAACTAAACTTTGTGAGTCACCAAAGGATAGTGTGTTAGCCTGAACTCCCCTCCAATCTAGTTTCCCAGACCTTCTCTGCTGGGCACTCCTGCTGTCCTTAGGACTTCTGAAACATTTAGTTCTTGCTGGCTTGCTCCTGCCTACCTTCTTGGACATTAAGAAATGCTTCACCTGCAGACAGGTTTTCAATTAACATGAGGAAATTTGGTTTTGCTTGGTTTAGAAAAGGAGCATATAAAGACAGATCATGGTGTTATTATCATGGCCTTGACAGAAGCTAGAAAATACATTGGAGTTAAGAATGTTCTCAGAAACAGATATTGAAAGTACAAATTGCAAAGCAACCAAGTGAAAAACAAAAAAAAATTAGCCTTTCAAAATAACTGCATTTATTTAAGCCTTTTACCTTGATAACAGCAAAGAAAATATCAAGCAATTCATCAGTACTTTGTACAGAAAAATACAGGAAAGATGAATCTAATAGAGTAACTAGCTGGCTTTGGAGAGACAGAATAAATTGTGAATGCCTAGAAGCATCAGATACCTTCCAAGTTACCATAAGAATTTTTGCATGTTCAGAGTCAAATCAGTGCTCTTGATGGCTGCACAAAAATGGATCTTTTAGAATACATATTATGTCAGAACTGTATGAACAGCAGGGAAATCGTGATCCCAAAAAAAAAGAAGTTCTGAGATAGTTACTGCTTCTTTTTCTTTTTGTCTCTTTTCTCTATTGATTCTATGAAAACCAACACTTGGATGATTTGACATGCTTCTGCATTATTTCTGTAAGTACTTACATATATGTAACTGTATGCATTTATATACACATGTAAGCATCTGAAATTTAGCAGCTATTTACACAAATATAAATCTCTGTGTAGTTTCCTGCTCTTAGTAGGACCTGAGAAACCAGAGCAGCATAAACTGTGTTACACTGATGCCATGATGAGGAGACAACAGAAGGACAAAAGGCCCTTGAAATTTCATTATGAGTTATTTCTGACCATTGATAAATCTCTATTGTTTACTTAGGCAACCTCTTGAGTCTAATTTTTTTGCAACAAAATTTTCTTCTTTAGGGTGTCCTGATGATTATATTCAAACATATGGACAATAATTTTTACGTTTTCTTAAAATAGTCCAAAAATTATCTGCTGTAACACAAGGAACACCAGTTCTGTACGACAACCATAATGAAAAACTTTGGGCAGAAAGCCATTCTGTAAAACTTACTAGAAATTTGAAGAACCCATTTCCCTCCCTATTTTTTTAATTTAATCTTTATTTTTCCAACTATAAATAAAATTTTTAAAAGAGATAAAATATATATCTAGTTCAAAAATATATTTGAAAATTTTTTAACCATTGGAACAGTTAAATGACCATTGTTTTGCCTTCAATCATCAGGTAACAAGAGCAACAGAGCTAAAATTATGATATTGAGACATATGCAGTACACATATTCCCAGTGAAAGACAATATTTTTGGCAGTTTGTCTGAGGTTTCATAAAAGCTATCATTTGTGCAATCTGAATGACTTTCTTAATGAGCCATCATAAATTGTTTTTCATAATTGCCCATTTTTGAATGTTCAAGTAATCTCTTCATTTCAGACTCTTCCATACAAGGGTGAATGTTCTTAGAAATTCTGTTGTTTAATAACTTTCCTAATCATGAAATAAATATTAGTTTACCAGTACAAGTGGTTTACAGCTATTATGTGGATCACAAGCTAAGGATCTTAGCTGAAATATTTAATGGTGGAAATGATACATTTTCAGATACTAAATCAAATACTAGTGAAGACATATGCTGTAATAAACACATCTACATACATAGTTGCTAGGTGTGAAGAAACTGAAATGTTCCTCCAGATTGCTTGTACTGAAAATTACTTTAAACATGTGGATGAACAATTTGTTGGTATAAGTCATTTTCATGGAGCTGGTTTTAACAGCTACCCTAAAATTTGGAACCATGATTACCTTTCTTTGCTGCCTTTTTTCCAAATTTGACATAATATATCAGAATATCATGAGAGTCTATTTTACTGTAATAAATATGTAGTTCCTTCCATACAAATCCAGTTTGTTTCTGCAATAAGACAACTATTTAATTGCAATCACATCTCAGACAGTTAAAACCCCAAGCAGATACTGCGCTGAGTTTTTGGGGTACAGTCATAGCTATAAAGATTGTGGCAATTCCTTACAATGTTTGAATGCTATGCTAAAAGTTGCCTTATATCCTGATATAGTCTAATTAACAAAGAGTAATGGGAAAAATAAATGTCTTTCTTGTTGCTCAACTCACTTGGCATACTCGATTTATCTGCCTGGCAGGAGCTAACAGGAACGGCCAAAAGATTTTCATATGCTTTACATGCAAAGTAACTGCCCTAGGTTACAATGTAACATATTCTAGAAGGTCTGTATT